>JAADVR010000991.1:0-11400 GCA_023335855.1 Pythium scleroteichum
GTTTGCGAGCTGCCGCGGACAAATCGCAGAGTCGTCGTTCTCGACGTCGTGGAACGGCGGCAAGTACTACAAAGCCGCGCTGAACCACGGCGACGTGACGCTCCGAAACGGCGACGGCTTGTGGGGCAGCGACCGGAAGCCGACCAAGTGGTTTAACTGCCAGTTCTAGATCCGCCATTGCAAAAATGACCTCTAAAACAAAATAAATATCTCAGTCTGTTCAGTGTATTCGACCTAGTGGTTCGATCTTCTACCTCTATAAACATATGTGAGTTATGAAGTGAGCTCGAGTACCGTAGCAACCTATGTGGCTTCACTCCACGAAGCCTTCGCCGACGTCTCACCACGAGAGCGACGCGACCATTTCGCCGACTGCCGAGCCACACGCAAGCGCCAGCGATGGCTCGTATCCACTGGAGACACCTCGCCACTGCGACCGTCGCAGTCTGCAGCGCGGCTCTGCTCGCATTCGCCTTGTATGCGACGCACAGCGGCCACTTCCACCACCGCAGCGAGCGGATCCTGGCTCAGCTGACGCCCGCGCCAGCGGTTCGCGTTCAAACCCAAGCCAAGAGCTCTCGGTTGACAGTCTCCGGAGTCCTCTTCGCTCGCAAGGAAGGCTCTGGCGTTGGATTTGACGGGCGACTTCAGTTCGAACACGGCTGGAGCGAGTACAACTACACGCTGATCGACGGCCGCGGATACATGACAGTGGCGGACGCAGTCGCGCGCGAGATCGAAGCCCACAAGTGTCTTGAGGAACACGAGCTGCCTCCGTTCTACGACCTGCCCAGGGCTCTGACGCAAGCACGAGTCGTCGACGACGCCACGGCGTTCGGTCTGTCGGGTGATTGGTGCTCGTCACCCAACGGCCGACTCGTTGAAGCGACGTTCGCTGGCGAGACGTACGTGGTTTGCTCACGAGAGGACGGCGACGCGTTCACGATCCACAGCGCCGACGTGAATGCGACGGTGCGAGCGGAGAAAGAGGCGCCGGACGGCATCTCGCTCGACGAGCTACGGAGCCGACCCGCAGGCCTGTCCGTGACTTCATGCAAGAAGATCCTCAGCTCAAATGAGTTCCCAGAAGGTACGACCACCCTATTTGACGTAGGTCGAGTGGTCACTCGAGCAAAAGACGCCGCGCTTGTTCTCTCGGGCCGTCGGCGATTGGCCGAGAACAACGATTGCTCAGCTGTCTGCAAAGACGGCAAGAAAGTCTGCCTGCTCGTCCGCGGACTGGGGCAGCTGCCCGACGGTGAGGAGCTCGTGGACGCGCACTCGTCCATGTGGGGCGACGCGCAGGAGAAACTCCGCTGCTGCACGGAGACCAAGTTTCTGCGCATGGACACGATCAACAGCGCGTGGCACAGTGCCGTGTTGGCCGACCAGCTGTGCGCCGCCGCCGTGGAGCTCACCAACAGCGAGGATCCGATGGATCTCGAGGACCTCGCGATCCTCTCGCACTCGATGGGCAATCTGACCGTCGCGAACGCCGCGATGACGAAACGCTGCGCCGTCGGGACAACCTCCAAGTGGATCGCGCTCGCCGGCCCTTTCAAAGGGAGCCGAGCAGCGAATCTCGGCGTCGACGTCTGCAGCAAGAACGAGGCCGCCGTGGACTCGGCCATCGAGGGCATCCTCTCGTTGATCAACGTGTGTCCCGCGCGAAACGCCACGCGGTCGCTCGTGCTCCGAGCCAGCGACAAGGCCGATCGCACTCTCAACGAGCTCTACGCCGACGCCGAGAAGGCGTCCGCACGGTACATGACTGCGAGCATGTGCGGCGTGTCGGCGAGCGGCTTGTCGTCTCTCCACTCGGCGTGGTACTCGACGCTGGGTGCGCTCGCTGGCCACCGCTCGGCGCACGACGGCGCGGTGGAGATCGCGTCGTGCCGAGGACCGTTCCCCGAGTCGACGTACTCGAGCGCGTGGCACGGAGGCAGGTTCTACAAGGCCGCGATCAACCACGCGGACGCGACCTTGCGCCACGGCGACGGCCTCTGGGGAGACAACCGCAAGTCCGTCAAGTGGGTCAATTGCCAGTTCTAGAGTATGATAGTAGTATTCTTCGAGTCTAAAATACAGAACAGCGGAACCCATCCCAGTCAAGATCAGTGCGAATCACCAAGCAACGTGGGCGCTTCCGTCTTCGTCCGGAAGCTAATATAGCCTCAGTCGGCGCTGTGGTGCCACGGCGAGGGTGTCATCGCCGGCTCTATCTTTGGAGTCTCCATCGCGTGCAGAGGTCTGCTCTTGAACAGGAAGAGAAGAGCTACACAATCGATAGGGAAGCTCCTAATTAGAACGGAGCGGATGTCAGGCTCCTCGAGATCTTTGCTTCGTTCACAAATAGCGCGCTCGATCGGACGAGGAAGCCGGATGAGATCTCGGGGCCGTTGATTCGGTATCGCCGTCGCGTCTTCTCCTTCTCTATACAAACAAGCTCATTGCCGAAAACACACAGTAACTGAGAGATCCTTCCTTAATCAAAGGACCCAACACTCATCGATTAGTCAAGATTATTGACTCTGTGAGGCGACAGGTTGAGAACGCAGACCAATTCGTTTCCAACTGTTTGGATTGGTTTGTATGTATAACCCGACCTGGGAAAAATAGTTGAACCTGGACAGAACCCCGTACAATGCGGCACAGTGGGGCCTACAACTTGTACCAGGTCTTCGGGGATGGGCAACACCATTTCACAGAAGATTGGTAGAAATGAAAAACCTCAAGTCATAAAGTTGATCAGGTCATACGCTGAGAGTGGTGCCGCATTGTACGGGGTTGACTGTAACTGGTTGCAGTTGAACTGTGCTTTAGTGACATTGGGACCGGGATACCAGTATGTACCTATATTCGCGATTGTGACACCTGAGAGGGAGCTACAGTAATTTTACGATTGTGTCGTCATCCCCCCCCCCGAGGGTACTCGTCAAAGTGCCTCCGAGGTTCAGAACTCGAAAATGTGCTGACCATCACTCGTTTTACTCGAAAAACATGCCAAAACGGCTTTACTCGAATATGCGCTCAAAAGTACTCGATAATATAGACCATATTAGGTGCGGACTATATTATATAGTCCGCACTCTACGCCATACTGCCGCGAGCTCGAAGAGATTGCCGCAAACAAGCGTGCGACGTTCACGAATGCGTTCGACCCGGACGCAAGTGTCATGATGGACACGGCTACGCCTGAGAAACTCGCGTTCCTCCGCGGCATTGTCGATTGTACGAACAGCAGCTCATTGACATACTTTCCTCTCGTCGCCGAAGACGCCAGCCAGAGTCTGGACCGCTGAACATGCCGCTGGATGACTTGAACGATAAAATAGTATACGACATGCATACTTCCCAAGGAGCGGAACGGAGAATGACCCACTGGCCGATTCTATTAGTGGCCTAGTCATCAGGGGGCTCAGAGCTCATTGATCACGGCCCGTTCCTCGAGCAGGCCAATCCATCAATGTTTGGACTGTGCGGTGATATGGGAAGTTGGGTGGGTCGATATTATTATTTAGTTACCATGCACGACTTCTTCATCGAAATGTTTGTGATGCGAGCGAGCGAGCGGCCCATGGCTCTGCCGACTGACTAGCAGTCCCATTCGTGCACTCTGGTCGAGAAGATTATGCTGCTGCTGGCTGGGCACCTCTAGGAGTTTATTGTAAAAATCATGAAAGGTCGGCACTTGCGTGCAGATGTCGGTCTTTGTGCCTACTGGAAATGATATATTGCATGATATCTCGTTGTCATGTGACGAAAGGACTCTCCACAACTGAAGTTGACCTCTCCCATCAAGTGCTTTTGACTGGGTGGGTTGGCGGTCGACCTGTCCAAAAGTGTATGTAGAGTTGTCAATTTTGCCCGCACAGGCGACGTCGTCGACGCCACGAGACGCAGTCTTTCCAAGTCTGTTCGATTCGGATCCTGTCTTAGATGCTCAAACCCGGCTCGCTCACGAGTTGAGGGCCATCCGCATCTGGAAGCTTCCCACCACCAGCCAAAGGTTAGTCGATCATATAGTACCTATCCAAGTGGACGATTCCGGTGTATTACTACCAAGCACTTGTGTGGGAGACTGGACAACTCACTTTTACACTGTCCAGGCTCGGATCAGTCACCTCGTCCCACGCCAGGCGAGCTCTCTAATGGCGTTACTCGCTCGTGGAGCGGCACTCGCGCAAGGGCGGCGGATCAGACGCCTGGGGCTCGCCGATGGTCTCCAATCTCGCTTCTCGTACGAGAGAGAGAGAGAGAGCTCATTCGCTCTTTGACGGTCTCCCGACCACCTGAGACCTTCCCCATCGCACAGGACGCTCTGCGATACGAATTCGACATGGCCGAGTCTCCACTGCGGCGATTCGTCTACGGCGGGCTCGCGCTCAGTGCCGCGGCCGTTTGCTCGCTCGGTCTCTACGGCCACCGCGCCGAGACGTTCCACCACGGCACGGGGCGCCTGCTCGCCGAGATCTCGGCGGCCAAGGGCGTCGAAGTCACGTTCCACGACTCGAAAGGCCTGAACGTGCACGGCGTGCTGATCCCGAGACCGTCGTCCTCGCTCTCGTTCGACGGCCGCATCTCGTACGAGTTCGTGGGCTCGCAGTACAACTTCACGTTGCTAAACGACCGCGCGTACGTGACCGTCGAAGACCTCACGACCGGCAAGCTCACGCGCACTGGCTGCATCCACCCGGAGAGCGTGCCGCCGATCTCGACGCTCACGGACGCGCTCAAGAATGGACGCGTCGTCGACGCTGTGGGCGACGGCCGCGTCATGTGCCTCACGGGCAAGATGGTCGAGTTCGATTTTGCCGGCGAGCCGTACGTCATGTGTGCTGGGAACCCAGCGCACCGTCCTGGCACGGTCAACGTCTTTGGCAACGATGTGCAGGCGTCGCTGAAGCTGCTCAGCGACAGCTCGGAGGGCGTCCCGTCGGCAGCCTCGCTCGTTCCGCCTGCGGGTCTCGATCTCTCGACGTGCGACGCCATCACAAGCTCGTCGGGCGACGCGAGCCTCGTGGCGAGCGTCACCGAGACCACTGCGCGCGTGATGCAGCGCACGCAGGACGCTCTCCAGGTCGCGACGGGCGGCCGTCGGCTCGGGAAGATGGCGGCGTCCGACTGCTCCTGCAAAAATGGACTCAAGAAGTGTCTCTTCGTCCACGGGCTCGGCTTCACCACGGGCGCGTTGACCGACACGTTCCCGACCTACTTTGGCACGATCGAGAAGGACGCCAAGTGCTGCTCGAGCGTCAAGTTCCTCCACATCGACACGCTCAACTCGGCCTGGTACGACGACGCCTCGAGCGACGCGCTGTGCGCCGAGGCGCTCAAGCTGGCGGGCGGCAAGGACAAGATGGCCCTCGAGAACGTGGCGATCGTCGCGCACTCGATGGGCAACCTGGTTTTCCTGAACGCGCTGCTCAAGAAACAGTGCGCGCTCGCCAAGAGCTCCAAGTACATCGCGCTGAACGCGCCCATGTACGGAAGCATGAGCGCGACCACGGGGCTCTCGATGTTCAAATCGCTCGCGGCCGAGACCGCCAAGAAGCTCTGCACGCCGAGCGGCGCGAGCTCGACGGCCACCAACCCGCTGCTCAACGCGCTGCTCTTCGTGGGGCTGTCCGACGCGGATCTCGCTCAGTTCCATGGTGTTCAAAGGCTCGAACGAGTCGACGCCGGCGCTCGACGCGCTGCTCACGGCCGCCGGCGAGCAGTACGGCAAGTCGGTCTCTTCGAGCTTGTGCGGCGTGAGCCCGACGGGGCTTGCGTCCCCCGAGTCGTTGAGCGTCGCTATGGTGGGCTCCATGTCGGGCCACGCGTTGGGCGAGAACGACGGCCAGGTCACGTTCAACTCGTGCCGCGCCACGCTGAGCAAGAGCGTCTACTCGACGTCGTGGAGCGGCGGTAGGCACTACAAGGCGAACATCAACCACCTCGACGGCACGTTTCGCTACGGCGACGGCTGGTGGGGCGACGACCGCAAGCCGCTGAAATGGTTCAACTGTTAGTTCTAGAATCCCAGCCGGAGAGCTTCCCGCGGAGGCTCCGGCTGTGGCCGAGGCCACCGTCTTCCTCCTGGGGGCCGTGGCTCTGGTGTATTAGTGTACTGTGTTTCCCTCTCCAGCTTCAAAGAATGCGAGGGGCTTGCTAGTCGGTTTCGTCGAAGTGAGTTCTGCCTGTCTCACGTCCCCAGCGCCGTGACTCACGTGCCACTCTCGCGAGTCTCCACCGAGGGTTTTTCACCTCGGTCAGCAAGCAGGTGCACAGCAACGGGGCCTGTCGACGGGGAACGTCCAGGCGTCCTCAAGTCTTGGCCCGCGAGGGACCCACTCTGGCTGGGTGCAGACTAAGCGCTCCGGCTCACGACCAGACGACGGGCAGCTCACGGCCAGTCACTGAGCGGCAGCTCATTCTCGAATCGGCCGCTTCCCACCCTCACGGTCTCCGATATCCCTCTCCATGGTCTCCTCGCCGTCGATCCTCAAGCGCGTCGCCGTGGGCGGTCTGGCCTTCACGGCCGCGGCCGTCGCGACGCTCGGGCTCTACGGCCACCACGCTGAGACCTTCCACCACGACACGAGCCGCCTGCTCAGCGAGATCGCGAGCTCCACGGGCATTCAAGTCGCGTTTCGCGACGCCAAAGGTCTCAACGTGCACGGCATTTTGATCCTCAAGGCCTCGGCGACGCCCGGGCAGCTCGCGTTCGACGGGCGCCTCTCGTACGACTTTATCGGCGAGTAGTACAACTTCACGCTGCTGAACGACCGCGCGTACGTGACGGTCGAGGACCTCACGACCGGCAAGCTCTCGCGCAACGCGTGTCTCCAGCCAGAGAACATCCCGCCGATCGCGACGCTCACGGACGCGCTCAAGCACGGCCGCGTGGTCGACGCGGTCGGCAACGACAAGCTCACGTGCCCGACGGGCAAGATGCTCGAGTTCGACTTTGCCGGCGAGCCGTACGTGCTGTGCGCAGGCAACTCGGCCCGCGGAGCCGGTGCCGATAGTCCTGGCACGGTCCGGGTCGTCAGCGACGACCTCGAGGCCTCACTCACGCTGCTGCGCGACAACTCGGAGGGCGTGCCGTCGCTCGCGGCGCTCGAGCCGCGGGCCGGTCTGGATCTGTCGACCTGTGACGCCGTGACGACCACGAGCGGCGACGCGAGTCTGCTCTCCACGAGCGTGGCGGCCACGACCTCGCGCGTGTTGCAGCGCACGCAGGACGCGTACCAGGTGCTCACGGGCGGCCGGCGGCTGAGCAAGACGGCGCGCGAAGAGTTTGCGTGCACGTGCAAGGGCGGCTTCAAGAAGTGTCTGTTCGTGCACGGTCTCGGCTACAACACGAGCGCGTCCACGGACAAGTTCCCCAACTACTTTGGCACGATGGAGCAGCAGACCCAGTGCTGCTGGTCCACCAAGTTCCTCCACATCGACACGCTCAACTCGCCGTGGTACGACGACGCGTCGGCCGAGGCGCTCTGTTCCGAGGCGCTCAAGATGTCGGGCGGCAAGGACAAGATGGCCATCGAGGACGTCGCGGTCGTGGCCCACTCGATGGGCAACCTCGTCTTCCAGGCCGCGCTCATGAACGGCAAGTGCGCGCTGGCCAAGTCGTCCAAGTACATCACGTTGAACGGCCCGATCTACGACTGCATGAGTGCGACGAGCGGGCTCTCGATCCTCAACTCGCTGCCCAAGGCCACGGTCGACCGGCTCTGCACGAACGACGCCAAGAACGTGATCGACGACCCGATCGTGAACGCGCTGCTCTTCTTCGGGCTCTGTCCGACGCGCATCTCGATCTCGTCGATCGTGTTCAAAGGATCCAAGCTCTCGACTCCCGAGCTCGACGCGCTCTTCACAGCGGCAGGCGAGCAGTACAAGAAGTCGGTCTCTTCGAACCTGTGCGGCGTGAGTCCGATCGGGATCGTGACCACGGACTCGGTCCAGCTCTCGGTGTTGGGCACGACCTCGGGCCACGCGTCGGTCGAGAACGACGGCCAAGTGGACTTTGGCTCGTGCCGTGCCACGCTCGACAAGAGCGTGTACAAGACCTCGTGGAACGGCGGCAAGTTCTACAAGGCCGGTATTAACCACCTCGATGGCTCGTTCCGCAACGGCGACGGCTGGTGGGGCAACGACCGCAAGCCCATCAAGTGGTTCAACTGCCAGTTCTGACTTGTCCAAGCAAGTGACAGTAATACCAGTAGGAGTAGTATTCGTTGGTAGACCCCCGGGTGTTGGATGATCGAAGCCCAACGCGTTCATGGCATGAGTCGTTCTTGCTGCATCCCAACCCACAACCAGTCAGAGCCAGATCTATATTAGTAGTAGTATTAATATCCTCCTCGCTCATCAAGAGGCCACGGGTATTCGAATGAGATCAAAAGTGTGTTGGCTCTTTACTACGTCACCACCACACTCTGCGTGCATCGCTCCTCACTGTCTTAAAACTGGCACTGGAGCCACTTGATGGGCTTGCGGTCGTTGCCCCACCAGCCGTCGCCGTGGCGCATGGCGATGTCCAAGTGGTTGAGTCCCGAGCGGTAGAACGCGCCGCCGTCCCACGAGGTCGAGTACTTGGCGCTGTCGATCGGCCCGCGGCACGAGTCGATGTGCACTTGGCCGTCGTTGGCCAGGCTCGGGTGGCCCGAGATGATGGCCTCCAGCGCGAGCTTGGCCGAGTCGGCGGAGAGCAGTCCGATGGCGCTGACGCCGCAGATGTTGGCGCCGACGTTGGCCTTGAAGGTCTCGCCGGCGGCCACGAAGAGCGCGTCCAGCAGCGCGTTCGAGTTGCTCGAGCCCTTGGCGACGATCGACCGCAGCGACGTGAGCGTCGAGCAGAGTCCATTGCTGTCGAGCAGCGAGAAGATCGGGTCGTCGAGGACCGTGTTCGGGTCGTTCGTGCAGAGCGCCTTGCGCGTGGCCGGCGGCAGCGCGTCCATGGCCGCGATGAACGTCGTGGCGGTCTTGGTGCCGTAGATCGGCCCCGCGAGCGAGATCCACTTGGAGCTCTTGGCGAGCCCGCACTTGCCGTTCATGATGGCCGCCGAGACGATGAGGTTGCCCATCGAGTGCGCGATGAGCGCGAGGTTCTCGAGCTGCAGCGGGTTCGCGCTCTGCGTCATCTCCGCGGCCGTGTCGCAGACCTTGGTCGTGAGCTCGTCCGAGTACCACGTCTCGTCGTTCGTGTCCAGGTGCACGAACTTGACCGACGAGCAGCACGGCAGCTGCTGCTCGATCGTGCCAAAGTACGCGAACGTGTCGGTGGCGGCGCCCGTGTCATTGTAGCCGAAGCCGTGCACGAAGAGACACTGCTTCTTGCCGCCCGTGCAGCCGCAGTCCGACGAGCCCATCTTGCCCAGGCGACGCCCGCCCGTGGCGACCTGCAGCGCGTCTTGCGTGCGCTGCAGAAGGCGCGAAGTCGTCGACGCGGCGTCGGCCACGAGACTCGCGTCGCCCGTCGCCGTCGTGATCTGGTCGCACTTGGAGAGGTCCAGTCCGGCCGGCGCGGCGAGCGAAGCCAGCGACGGCACGCCCTCCGAGCTCTCGCTGAGCAGCGTCAGCGTGGCGTCGAGATCTTCGCCCTGGACGTTGAGAGTACCAGCGGCGTTAGCCGAGCAGAGCACGTACGGCTCGCCGGCAAAGTCGAACTCGATCATCTTGCCGCTCGCGCACGTGACGTTGAAGTCCGCGACCGCGTCGATCACGCGCGCGTCCTTGAGCGCGTTCATGAACGTCGCGATCGGCGGCACGTTCTCCGGGTGGAGACACTCGCTTCGCGTGAGCCTGCCGGTCGTGAGATCTTCCACCGTCACGAACGCGTGGTCGTCGAGCAGCGTGAAGTTGTACTGCGCGCCCGCGAGGTCGTACGAGAGACGCCCGTCGAACGCGAGCTGGTCCGCGGTCGCCGTCGCCTTGGGCAGCAGGATGCCGCGGACCTGCGTGCCACCGGCCTCGGCGCGCGTGCGGAAGGTGACTTCAATGCCCCTGGCGCTGGCGATCTCCGCGAGAAGGCGGCTGGCGTCGTGGTGGAACGAGCTCGCGTGGTGGCCGTAGAACCCGAGCGTCGCGAGCGTCGCGGCCGTGAGCGCCACGCCACCGAGCGCGAGTCGCTTGGCGAGCGCGCCGCGCGTGGCTTGCGAGGCAGCAGGATCGAGCGCCTTGGCCATAGAGCTGGTGTGTTTTGTATCGGCGAGCGCTTCTGCTGGACACCGCCGATCGAGAACTGCGAGAGAGACAAGCTGATCGCGCTCGACGGTTGACGCACGCGAGAGCGTGATCCGAAATTGCTGTGGCAATCCGCCCTGTCTCTCGTTCGCGAAGTGAGACCTTCGGAGATGAGAGATCTTGCCGCAGTGGGAAACCATCTGGTGACACCTGGTGCATAACAGGCAATGGCTCGAGAACGGTTTCGTGTCGTCACGTCGTGGCCCGTGAGTAATGGACCAGAGACCAGCTGGCGCTGATGGAATCGTTGTCAAGACGTGACAGAGACCGGACGCCTCTCTGATGGGGACCTCGTGAATCCAGTCCAGAGGGCATCTCCAAGATTCGAGTCTTCTTCTCCTCTCACGACCAGAGAACTCGACCCAGCGGGACGTGGCCACAGCGACGAGATGCCAAGCGACGGCCGCGTCGCTGGGCCTGGTCGATGGGCGACCGCGACCTGTGTCTGGTCCGTAGAGGTGCAGGTTGAGGTTGGCCGGCTGAGATGGGGAGGAGGCGGTCAGCGATCCTGTCCACCTGAGCTCGTTGGACAGGAGGCTTCGAATCCACTGTTCCCACTTCAATCAGCAACTCCCGTGCGTGTACTATCTGCATGCTAGTTCAACACGAAGCAGGACTCGTCAGTCTCGCGTCGGGTGATTCGTACTGATCCCGTCAAGCCTGGGAATCCCAGGCTAGGATGGGTTGCTGTTCCACTCGCTGTCGCCACTGTGGCAAGCCGTTCTGTATTTTTGCGAACGGCGCTGACTCGAAGAATACTACTATCATCCTACTCCTACTACTCTGATTTTGTCAGTCCCACTCTGTCACTCTGTCACGCAAATGCGGACTTCTTACTGGCTAAAACTACGTTGATTTGCTATGTTGATACGCCAAAAAGAAAATGATAAAATCACTGATTGGACAGAATAGAGGCGAAGCTTCAGTCGCCTCACTGTGCACACTGCAAAGTGAGAGTTGACGCCGTGGACATCGTGTGCGCCAGCTCAAAGACGACGAGGCAGATTGAGCTGCAACTTCGTGCTCACCAGTTACTCTCCTATTTCTTGGAGTATGTCGACTTTCAGCAGGTTTTGCGTGGAAACAGAGAAGTTGATCTCTCAGTCCACGCCACCACCTACCTATAAATGATGGAAGCGGGACGACCGTCCACATCCGTCGATA
>JAADVR010000992.1:0-11363 GCA_023335855.1 Pythium scleroteichum
CCCCCCCCCCCCCCACTGCGCAGCAACTCGGGTTCGTGGTGGGCGGGCGGTGCAAGCCTGCCGTCCACGAGTTGGCGATTCTTGACGCTGCGACAGAAAGACTCGTGGCGGACTGAGTTTGTGGCTCTCCGACTCGGAGAGCCCAGTAACTCGGACTCAGAGTTACTGGGCTGCCGATCGCTGCCGTGAGTCACAGCGCCCGCTTCAAGCTGGAAAGCCACGAAGATGTCCCAAGTGGAGATCGTGTTGTCACCCGCGCTTGCTGGATTCTGTCCAGTGGCAGCGCTTTGTCGCGGTTGAGGAAGGTTCAGCTCTGGTCCTCTACAGCACTCAACAAAACCTGCGATTCATCCATCCCGAGCGTGGACTCTCGCGCCTATCCGCACCGACTGGATGCCATCACGGCTGTCCATTCCATGGCCCACAGTCGCCGATGACTGCTTGGCCAGTTGGTTTCCAGAGCCGCCCCCATGGAAACGCAGGTCTCCGCAGCCAAGGTCTCCGCTATTTTAAAACAAGCTCAGCGCTGTTCGAAGTTGCCGCCATCGTCACTCGCTCCGACCGACGACGTCTCGTCCAAAATGCTGTCTTCCTCAATCAGCCTTCCTACACCAAGATGCCTGCTGGGGCTGATTCTCCCCCTCTTCCGTAGCGCCGTCTGGGCCGCCCAACCAGAGCCTGGTTGCCGAGATTCCGACCGCCAGCTTCAACGTTACCAATGCAGTTTCAGAAGGGGATCTGTGAACAGGTGGTCCCACGTTCACCGGCGCTTGCCGTCGACGCGCCGTCCGACATTCCACGCCCTCGCAGGCCAGATGCTCACTCGGAACGGTGATTATGCCCAGCGAGAGAGATGGATGAGTGATTCCAAGCCTGTGTCGTCGTGAGCTGGTCCGGCTCCGGCTCACTCGAGAATTTGCTAGCGTGGGTCCCAAATGCGAGTGGCTGCAGCCCTCGCCTGGCTCGCGGCGATGGCCGTGAGCGCGGCCCAAGGCGCCGCCAACATTGACTCGGACGGCTTCGTCCAGGACGGCGAGACCACCTACTGCGACGGCGTGACGAGCGCGCGCGGCGCCCTCGTCTTTGAGAACCTCAAGACCACCAGCGCCGGCAAGTGCCCGCTCACCGTGGCCATCACGGCCTCGGTCAAGTCGTTCTCCTCGGGCGACACGCAGGCGCAAGTCACCTGGAGCGCGGCGCTGTCGACGACGTCGGCGGCGTCCTCGCTCTTCCCGCGCGCCGTCAACTCGACCACAGGGCTCCCGCGCGACGTCATCGCCTCGCTGCTGCGCGCGTGCAAGGCTGGCTCCAACTGCGCGACCGACAGCGACGTCGTCGTGCCGGCCACGGTCGCCGGCGGCACCGAGACGGCCACGGGCGCGTTTGACAAGTCGGGCAAGAAGACGCTTCGCCAGTACCAGTTCAAGTTCCCGAGCGCCGGCTCGTACGTGATCGTGGGCAAGGTCGTGCTGCCGGGCGACCCCGTGCTCAACATCAGCGCCACCGAGTTCGTGTCGTTCCAGAAGGTCCAGGTCTCGTCCAACGGCGTGCCCGTGGCCGGCACGGTAAAGCCGGCGGACCAGAGCCCGTTCGCGGACACCTGGGTCGAGTCCAACAGGGCCAACATCACGCCAGAGCCGTCGCAAACGACCTCGGCGACGAAGGCGCAGCTCGACGTGCAGGCGCAGGACTCCAAGGACTCGTCGCTCACGTCGTCGTCGTCGGACCAGAAGAGCGGCAGCAACGCCAACGTGATCGTGCTCGGCAGTATCGCCGGTCTCGGCTTCATCATCGCGGTCGCCTACTTCGCGACGTCCAAGAACGAGAAGAAGCCCAACAACAGCCACGACGCCGTGCTGGGCAACGACGGCGCGGTCGGCGACGACGGCGTCTACCGCCTCACGGACATGGGCAAAGACTCGGTCCAGCAGATGCCAGCGTTCGGTGTGCCCAAGCAGCAGCAGCAGGCTCCTGTGCAACACCATCAGCACAAGTACCAGCCGCAGCAGCAGCCGGCGCCGTGGAAGTCGACGCCGCCCATGGCCGCGCCCATGGCCCCGGCGCCCCACCAGCAACAGCACGGCAGCTTCGACGGCCACGACAGCTTTGACGGCATGTCGGACTTTGGCTCGATCATCGGCAGCGAGATGATGCAGAGCCAGATGACGTCGTTCAGCGACAGCATGTTCAACAGTCTCCACGACAGCCAAGTGGCGCTGCCCCCGCAGAAGCCCAAGAAGGTGCGCGCGTCGTCGCTCTCGTCGCTCGGCGATCTGGACGACTCGGACGAGGAGTTTTACGACGGTGGCGCGAGCGAGATCTACTCGGACGCGAGCCAGTTCCAGGCGGCCAAGGGCACCACGAGCTTCCACCCGACCGACACGCAGGCCTCGTCGTACTCGTGGCTCGACCGCGACTCGGAGACCGACCTCACGGACACGATGCACGAGCGGCTCACCAAGGAGTACGACCAGATCTAAGCGGCGACCCCGATCCCCCCACGTTTTTTTTGAAACTAATTGGCATGGCGTGACTATTATAATATGGAGTGAGTTGCAGTGTACACTACCAAACCAAACACAGAGAGAACGCCTTGTCTTGACGAGCCTTGGCGACGGTGGGGGTTATCCTTGAACCCCCGGTGTCTCCGGCACCCGTTGCATACAAAGTCAGTACTTCTCTTAGTGGTCGTAAAGGTACTGGTATACGGTATTTGCCTCGCAGCCGCTAGTAGAAGCCAGTCACTCCAGCTGGTGCGGGAGAAGCAGCCATTCCCCTAATCCAGTGGATGAATTCATAGTGGACGTCCTCCAGCTGTTTCGACCCTTCATCTCAGCTCATCAACAAAACTGGAGCTCACAAGACCATCACTCTGCGTTGCGAGCAGCTCACCACAAGGCACCTCCTCCTTGATTTGACCTCTCTGACTTCTGCCCTTCGAGTCAGAGAGTGGCTCCTCGGGCCGGTTACACGCCTCGACGGGTCCTTCCGCCGGCTACTAGCCAACGGCCCACGTTCCTTCCTTTCGGCGCGGTGGATGCGTGGAGAGACAGGCGGGCCAAAGTCTCGGCACTCGACCGCGCCGCTTTCCGGGGTCTTCTGACGGCGCGTGGAACAAGCGGCTGGGCATATTACGACTTGTCTTTCTCAAGCGTCCGGGTTAGTCGCGCAATAATGGCCCAGCGGCGGCGGCGGAGAGCGCGGTGCGCGCTGCTCGTCGCGTGCGTTTGTGCCGCGAGCCTCGTGCCGAGAGCGCACGGCCTCGCCAACATCGACGTCGGGTTTGAGCAGGACGGGAAGACGACGTATTGCCAGGGCGTGCAAGACGACCAAGGCCCTCTCGTATTTGAAGCGCTTGACGTCTCGAGCTCGGGAAAGTGCCCCATCGACGTTACAATCACGGCCTCGGCCTCGACCATCAATGAGCAAACGCCGCTGACGGTGAGGTGGACGGCAGCGGTGCATCAAGGAACGCTCGCGACGAATTTATTCCCGAACGCGGTCGACAGCGCGACAAAGAAACCCCAGGACGTTATCGCGTCTTTATTACGAGCTTGCAAGGCTGGCACCAACTGTGCCGTTCCCGAGAGCGTCGTCGAACCGGCCGTGGTGCTCGGCGATACCTCCACCGACACCGGCGCGTTCGACTCGAGCGGCACGAAGAGCTTGAAATCGTACCAGTTCCAGTTTGCGACCACTGGAGAGGAGTATGTGATCGTCGGGAAAGTCGTGCTGCCTGGCGACCCAAAGCTCAACGTGAGTGCGCAAGAATTTGTCGCCTTTCAGCACATCAAAGTTGGCGTGGAGACCATGCCAGTGACTCCGGAAGCTGGAACCGTGCGACCAGGCGATGCGAGCAGCGTGAAAGATTCCGACGCCTTGCTCGTGAAATCAACGACTGCAGAACCAGCGGCAGCCCAACTGACAACGCAAACTCCGGCAGCCGGAGGCACAACAAACGGCAGTGGGAGCGGCGTCAACATGCAGACGATCTCAATCGTTGGCGTCGCCGGCGTCGTGGTCGTTCTCCTCGTCGTCGGGTACTCGGTCATCGTCGTCAAAGAAAGAAGAGACATGTCGATAGCGCAACGACAACAACTCCAACTTCAGCAGCGATCACTCAGCGCCGACTATCCTCACGGAGGACCAGGGGCGGCAACAGGACCACCAAGTCGCCGACCGAGTGCGCAAGGACACTACAATGCGAGTATATCAAGAAGATCCCGCGACTCGAGGAGGTCGTCACAGAAAGGCCATGGACGAATGAGTCGTGCAAGCGGGCCTAAGATCTCTGGTGCTGGACCAGGTGGACTCGGCGGACCGGGGGGCGCTGTCGGAGGATATGGTGTGATGATCGGAGGCAGGTTTACGTGGCGCGGGCTCAACCGCCAGACATCCCAGCCGCGTCGATCAGGGGCGCAATACAGCATCCATAACCCACGGCGGTCGTCCGCAGCAGTGCCGACAGAAATGGGGATGCCGCCGCACTACCCTAGGAAGGATCGACCGCCACCACCACCACTTCCAGGCGAGCTTCCTCCGTTCTGGGCCCAAGGCGCCAAGCCGCGTGCATCGAAGGATACGGGCCAAGCACCGATGCCGAGGGTGATTTCGACCTCGTCCACGCAGAGCGAGGACTACAGCAGCAGCGAAGACAGCGCGTACTCGCTCGGTATCATGAGCGGCTCCGGAAGCTATGGCCACCCGGCGATCTTAGGCGAGGCTCGACCGGTGAGCTATGGGGATCCGACGATTCTCGGAACAGGCGACCGTGAAAAGCGCGCGTTCAGCCTGGGCCGGCGATCGACTGTCGCGTTACTTGAGGCTTCCATTCTCAGTAGCGAGCACTCGTCGCTTTCCTCACTGGGCAGTCTACACGACAGCAGCGAGAAGATCTCGCCGACGCCGCGACGCATGACCGTGGAGGACTCTCGGGTCAGCCGAGGTTCTCGAAACGGATCCTCCGTCCTGGGTTCGTACCAGAGTGGAGCGAGCGTGCTCTACCGCCCGTCCACCAATGACACGGATCCGTTCGCTGGATCGCTCCACACCGCGGGAGGGAGGTCATCCGTGAGACGCACGACTGTCGGAGATGGTCGTGCTAGCCGAAGTACTCGAAGCGGCTTGTCGATCCCCGGGTCCTACCAGAGTCGAGACGGCGCGAGCGTACTCTACCGGCCGTCCGCGAACGCCACGGACCCGTTCGCCAACTCAGCGCGAGGCACGGCGTTCTTTGCGCGTGACACCTCCGAGTACGGGAAGCCGTTCGAAGCGCGGAATTCCGAGGCCGACGACTGGGACTGCTTTAGCGTTGAGGATGTGAACCATAGTCTTTAGTGTTAGTGTTATGAAATGATGATTTATGGCGTGCTTTTGGACAAGCACCAATCGTAGAGTCATTAAAAGAAATGAATCGAGACTGCTGATCTACATCATCCAGAGTGCCAACGCTGAGGTGACAAAGAACGCAGACCCGAGGAGCAGCGAGCCGGCCGAGCTCTTAGTGGTCCTGGTGGCCGTCGTCGTCTTGCTCGATAGCACGACCGTCGTCGTCGCGCCTCCGTAGTCGCACTTCTGGCCCGTTGCGACGTGGAGGCACATAGCCGGCATCGCTTGCTGGAAGTAGGTCATGGTGGCCTCGACAATGTCGGTGGCGTTCGTCGAATTCCACGACTTCAGCTCCGGATCCGCGTCTTTCGCGACAGCAATGGTGTCATCGAACGCGCGCGCCCACGTCATGACGAGACCGTTGGCGTCGAGCAGCCATTTGAACACCGCGCTGCTTTGCATGCACTTGCCTGCCGTGAAGAGATCCGCCATCGAGATGGACGTCCCGTCAACCGTCGTGGAGGATGCCACGATCGGGTACCCAGCGATCGTCTTCAGCAACGCGCTGAACGGCTCATAGCAGATCCCAAGATTGTCCATGCCCAGGGACGACCATTGGAACTGTGGCCGTGTTCTGCGTCGTGGTGAACGACTGTCCGTTGACGGCCTTGCAGACCTGGTCCGTGGGCATTTGCACGAGGGAGAGCAAGTACTGCGTCGTCGACTCGTCCATGAAGGACGAGGTGAGCGAGTGGAGACACGACTCGGTCGTTGACTTGCCGCTCACGCCAGTGAAGGTCTTGAAGGTGCAGATCGCCTCACCAAACTTGTTGAGCAGATCGGCGACCATGGTCTTGAGGTCCGAACCGAAAAACGCCTGGATCTCGCTCTTCATGAGATCGCAGCATCCGCCCGTGCCGGCCATCGCGTCCACGAGAGCTTGCACAGCGACGTTGTTGATGCAAGGCATGAGCGTGTCTCCGTAGAACGGACAGAGCGACGAGCGAAGCGACGAGTCAGTGACGGCGTCCGGCACAGTGAAGCTGCTGATCGATGCATTGCACGTCTTGTAGCCACTTCTGAGCGCGACTGTCGAGCAGACGGTCATGGGATTGATGGACGCGACGCAGGTGGAGAGCCACGGAAACGCCGTGTCGATGGGCTTGAGCATGTCGAAGAGGTCTTTGACGCCGTCATCGCTGCCGGCAATAGCCTTGGCAGCCGTGGCGAAGGCGCTGTCGTCGTCGGTGAGTCGCTTGCACGTGGCTGCTGAGCCAGTCGATGCTAGAAAGGAGGCGAGAGTCACCGCTGCAGCGAAACCGACTGCAGTTTTCATTGTCTTGGATGCTGGCTCTGGAGAACAATCGGAACTGACCGTGTCGCGGGTTTCCGACACTTGGATGAAGTTTGAGTCAAACTGTTCTTATTATTTTCGCCTTGAAGCAGTTGCGAGGACGTCCTCACTTGTCTGGTCGGGCAAGATCTCGAAACAGGTCACCAGGAATAGTATTGGCGACTCCGACTAATTAGCTGAGAACACAGCGAGTGTAGCGGCACTAGCAATAGCGAAGGAGACGAGAAGGCGCAGGTCGCTCGACGAGCTCTTCGTGGATTTTGTCGAGGTCGTGGTGGTCGTAGTTGGCTTATAGGTCCGAGCGGTCGTGGCTCCACGGTAGTCACAGCTTTGGCCGCTCGCTAGGTGCAAACAAAAGGCTTGGTCGCTCTTGAGACTCTCAGCGAAACTCTCCATTGCAGTTGTGACGTTCGGCGTTTCCTCCGTCTTGAGTCCAGGAATGATCTCGCTCGCCGCGGTGAGCGCGTCATCAATCAGTCGCGCCCATGTCATTGGTAGCGTGCTGTTCTTCAGCATCCACTTGGAAGCCGCCTCGCTTCCCAAGCACGTTCCCGTTGTAAAGACGTCGGCCATGGGACAGTTGTGTCGCCAACAACAGTCTTGGACGCTGTGAGTGGGTATGAGCCCAGCATTTTGAAGAGAGCACTCAACGGCTCGTAGCAAATGCCGAGGTTCTCGGTGCCAAACGTCGTCCACTTAAACTGCGCTGCCGCCTTCGTTGTGGTCGTGAACGACTGGCCACTGACTGCTTTACACACTTGATCCGTTGGTAGTTGTGCGAAAGTCTCGAGGTATCCATCAAAGTTGCTGTCGCCACAGAAGCCCCCAATGATGGAATGGAGGCACGACTCGGACGCTGTCTTGCCAGCACTGTTCATGAAGGTCTTGACAGTACAGGCAGCAGCGCCGGCCAGGCCCAGCAAATCCGCAACCATGGTCTTCAGGTCGGAGCCGAAGGCGTTCTTGATCTCGATTTACATATCATTACAGCAACCTCCAACCCTGGCCATCGTGTCGACGACCACCTGGACGGCGACGTTGTTGATGCACGGAATCAACGTGTCGCCAACAAATGGGCAGACTGTATCGCAAATTGCCGAGTCTGTGAGACTGTCGGGCATTGCAAACGTGCTGATCGTCGCATTGCACGACTTGTAGCCGCTGCTCATGGTAGCAGTCGTGTATGCTGCCATCGGGTCGATCGACGCGACGCATTTCGACAGCCAAGGATAAGTCGTATCAAGCGACTTGAACACGCTGAAGAGGTTGTTGACGCCTTCATCATCACCAGCGAACGACTTCACAAACGACGCGAACGTGCTGGTCTCATCCGTTAGCCGCTTGCATGACGGCTCCGCCGTCGTGACAAAGACAGTCGCAGCCATTACGCCGATTCCCAAAAGTAACACTCTCGGGATCTTCATTTCCGCTTTGCAGCGGCTGAAAAGTTCTCGACTGGCCTGAGGCTTCCTCTGAGTCGGCGGTCCCCACGTCTTCGTCGCACCAGTCGCGAGGACAACAGTCACTGAACGACGGTTTCGTTCCAAAAGTGGTTCTTCACAGGCCTGATCACCTAAAAATGCCTCAAAATATTCGCAACGTACACTTCTTCCGGGAAAACGCGTTTTTCGGTTGACGCGAAAATATATTTTACTCCTCCACGACGTTGGGCGCCTGCTCCTCTTCGACGTCGCGATCCTCCTCGTCTTCGTCGCGGTTGCGGAAGCGAGGGTTCTCCTCCTGCCAGCAACAATTGCCAGTCAGATGCCTTATCCCCAATTAATCAAAACAACGATAAAATGGTGTACCGCGGGCTTGTCCTCTTCTTCCTGTGGCACGGGTGAGCGGCGCTCCTGCTTTCTCGGCGGCTCGTCCGTGATGCTGTCCTCGCGCGAGCGCTTGTGCGGCGCGTTGGAGCGGCGGAAGTGGTTGCCCTCGGCGATGTTGCTGCGTCCGTAGCCGCCGCGGCCAGCATCGTAGTCGTTCTTGGACCGGCGGTCGTCGCGCACCTGACCGCCCGAGGCGCCGCGCCCGAACTGGCGCCCCTCCACGAACCCGCCGTCCATCTCGCAGCGGATCACGCGGTTGTCCAGCTTGGTCTCGCTCAGGTAGTTGGCGCACGCCACGGCCTCCTCGTGCATGCTGTACCTGTAAACCACCACACGGTCGCTGTCAGCTCCCCGTCTCGAATCCAATGCCAGGGTCTCGTACTCGACAAAGCAGAAGCCGCAGGGCGTCTTCTTGAAGCGGTCGAGCCCCATGATGACGCGCTTGACGTTGCCGACGCGCGAAAAGAGCTCGTAGATCTGCACTTCGGACGTGAAGAACGAGAGGTTCCCGACGTAGAGCGTGCTCGAGGCCGCGATCGCGCGCTGCTGCTCCTCGAGCGACGAGTACGTCTTGCGGTCCCAGTACTTGCGCTGCTGCTGGCCGCGCGCCACGCGCTCCTCCTCCTCGGCGATCTCGGCGTACAGGTCGGCCATGGCGTCTGATCCGTAGCTCCTCGCTGGGGAGCCCACCAAGGAATGGAACATTTAACTGATGGAAAACACGGACACCAATAGTTCTTAACTTAGTTCCTAACGACGACAACCAACAAACTACCACATAACCACCACGGCGAGAAAGGCCGCCACCATGGATAAAAGCGAGAGATGCACGGGCGCGCTGACCAGCGAGCTCGCGGCCTTGGCGTTCGGCAGCTTGACCGCCTTGCTGCGCAGCTTCGAGTCGGGCACCTCGCGCGGGACCTTGGTGAGCGTCGGGAAGACGTAGGACGGCTGGCGCACGACGCACTTCTCGCCCATCTCGCGGCACACGGTGCACACCTGCGCGTACGAGTGGCGCATGCAGCCGTAGTGGGCGTCGTAGCACTTCAGCGCGTTCTCGTAGCACGGCGGGTTCTTGTTCGTGAGCGTGGAGACGTCCACGGGCAGCTGCGTCATGGGCGGACCGCCACTCTTGGCCGACTTGCGCGCCAGCTTGTTGTACGTGTGGACCATGAACGCCGTGCGGTTCTTGTTGACACGGTGGTCGGACGGGAACCCCCAGAACGAGATGCTCTTGACAGCACTCAGTCCGAGCGTGCGGTCCTTGTCGGTCGAGTGGAACTCGGTGTTGTTGGCCTCACAAAACTGCTGGAAGTTTCTGTAGCAGTTGCCGCTGCGGCACTTCCACGTGCCGAACTTGGAACCGTCCTCGGCGACCATGCCATCGTCGTCGTCGTCACTGCCACTCGAGCCGCTGCCTTCGCGGTCGTCATCGCCCGCGACCGAATCCTCGCCCGGGTTCGCGAGAATGTTCCTGGTCGAGCTGTCGGCACCGATATCGTCGGCGTCGCTGCTGGCCGTCGCGTTGGCGACATCCATGGCCGTGATTCCCACCAGTTCGTCGATGCTGATGTAACCGAGGATCTTGTACGAGAACTGGCACGTGACGCCGTCGGGCGTCTTGCCGAAGGGACAGAGTCCGCCCGGGTACTTGCTGCGGCACGCGTCGTCCTTGCCGTTGTCCCACTGCTTCATGGCACAACTGTTGGGGTACGAGAACCACACCGTGTCGAAGTACGGCGCGATGTTATCCGTCGGGAAGGCCTCAGCGCCAACGCACGGGCCGATGTTGGGCTGGCCGTCAAGCCCGTAGTAATGCTTGCACTCGACCGGGTTCTCGATCACGACCGTGGGCGTGCCCGTGGTGTTGGTGTAGATGCACTGGCCGTTCTTCATCTCGACAAAGGGGCAGAACTCCGGGTACGTGTACCGGTCGCTCTGGTACTCGGCGAGCGCCGCGTTTGGGTTGGCGATCTGGACCTCGAGGAACGTGATGACCGAGACGTTGTTGACGCGCGTGCAGCCGCCGGGCGAGGCCCAGGGCGTCGCGCCGATGTCGATGCAGTCGCGCTGCAGGTACATGAGCGCGCCCTCGACGCTCGAGGTCGTGACCGAGTCGAGCGTCGCGGCGTACTGCTGCTCGAAGGTCGTGGCGCTCGGGTGGCCCGAGACCCAAACCTCGTACTCGGCGTTCCACACGGGCGCGAAGGTCTCGACGCGCGCCTGCAGCGACGTCACGGGCCGCATGCTCCAGTCGCCACGCACGAGCGGCAGCACCACGCCGAGCGCGAGCATGGGCCGCGTCATCGTCATACCGATTGAGCAGCTCCGTTGGAAGGTGTTGGAATGTGGGCGGTGTGTTGGTGTTGGTGTTGGCGAGTTGGACTCCCCACAAACAAACGGAAAGACGGAGCAGTGCTGGGAGAGACCGGCTTTGTGAAAGTTGGATCCGAGACCCTACCCCTACATAGAGACCTGTGTGCAGTAACCAAACTTTGGTAATCCCTTTGTCCAAAGGAATTTCCACCGGAACTACAAGGGAAAACGGGGGTACGAATGTACCGGTATGGTACTGTGTAACCCGATAACTCTGAGCTTTTTGGAACCCTAGGCCTTCGTTTGGTGAGGAAACCTACTCCTAACCAACAAAAAGCGATCGCTGACATCCGCAAACGTGCACCAACGTGCTTCAACGTGCAACGTACACGAACGTGTGTTGACTTGCACCAACGTGCAACAACTGGCGCCAACGTGCACCAACATGCTCCCAACATGCACCAACGCGCTTGGACTTGAGCAGGACAGCACGCAGGCGATCGGAAGATGAAGGCGAGACGACGTTTGGAAGCTCA
>JAADVR010000993.1:0-11346 GCA_023335855.1 Pythium scleroteichum
CCAAAGTGTCGAAGAGGAATGCCTGCGAGAGTTGCCGGACGCGTGGCCGTCGTTGTGGACCGAGTGGCGGCAATCTTCGTCACGCGCGAGGGCTGCGGGGAACACCACGATTTCCTACTTCGACTAAATCGCGACTGTCTCAGGGTCATTCTTAACCAGCGCCATGGCGCAGTATGGCGACATGGTCGAAAATCTACGACTTGTGATTGGACGAGAAATGCCAGGTGTAGGTTTATTCTGGAAATCTCTGGATCTCCTGTCCAGAGATCATGGCACGGCCAGGTGCCACGAAAATGACCGTGCCACGCGCCATGGGCGAAGTTTTCGGTTCTGAAGAGTCGTATTGCGAGGGGTAGTGACATTCGTTGCACTTCAACAAGCCGCGCGCCGTGGGTGGGGGAGGGAAGAGCGCGAGAAGAGAACAAGGAAGTTCACAACGAGTGAGAGAGCGCGGACGATAGTCGCTCTGCTGGAAGCCGTCCTCCTCCTAATCGTGACGGACGACAATGGTAGGCTATCCTGTGTTGGGCGCCGGCAGCTAAACTACGTGGACCACTCGGCAAGACTGCTGCGAGGAGGGTGGTTCAACCAATGCTACAAAACGTCTGCGCGCGCTGTTGAGACGCTATCACAACTCTTGGCACCGTCGCTGATGTGCGACGAGGCGCAGTCAGGGAGGCGTACAGGCATCGATCCTATCACTCCGATCAACAAGGTTTTGATGTGCCTACGCTGGATGAATGGTGGCTCGAGCCACGACGTGCGCGAGACTGCTGGAGTGAGTATGAGTGCGTTCTACACCAGCGTTCATCAAGTAATCGATGCACTCATCAAGCACCCTGATTTGCAACTTCACTTCCCCTCCAATGGGGACGAGATTGACCACCAGGCCCGCGCATCCCAAAAGCTCACTGGCAACTGCGTTCATTCTTCTCTGGACACTATCATCGATTTGGCGTCAATGTGCAAGCATGTCCATCATTTGTGCCGATTTACCGCCATTTCGTGCACAAGCGGAGGTAGCACGGGCGACGCCCTCGCGTACATCAAATGGAAGCTATCAAAAATCGTTGGACGTCTTCCGCCAGGACGATCCGTCATTGGCGATAATGCCTACTGTGTCAGCCAACATCTTTTGACACCATACCCTCGACCTAAAATCAGCAATGCCTATCGCGACAGCTACAACTATCATGTCAGCCAAATTCGAATTCGCATCGAAATGTCGTTTGGGCTATTGGTGCGAAAATGGCGTATTTCTCGCTCACCACTGGAGGTCTCATTTAGCAACGTATCCCGATTAGTGATGGGGGGCCATACTTCACAATTCGTGTATTGACCAGTGGTTTGTGGACGATGACAACTTCAACATCAGGAATGACGAAGATTTGCTTGAGGGTGTTGCCGAGGTTCGGGCTTTGAATACGGGAATGAGCTAAATGCTCCTCGTGTTCAAGACGCTAGTGTGGGTTGTCGTGATGCGTCTGTGTACCGCCAGATGTACTATTCTACCGATTGGGATACTGAAGCACTTGGAGACAGCGAAAATGGCGAGGACCCGGAGCTTTTGCGAAATGAAGTCGTGAACTTCATCCGACGAAACATTTGGGTCCGCCCGCGGCATAATGTCGAGAGATCTATTAGTGAACGAGAGCAAGATGCCTAACCATTTGTTGGGCGAAGCCCATATATAACGGAAAGTTCGTAACCTTCGGATGTTCCTCACAAAATTCACTGGCTACACACGGGACGCACTTTAGTGAACGTTGAGTGACTTTCATTGTTTGTGGGAATGAAAGAAACAGGTTACGCCGTGGCGCAAGCGATACATGTCTCTGCGATCAGGGGAACTTGAGAGCTTTTCGTAATTTCGAAAACCTTTTTGTCAAGAGCTGATCAGAAAAATTGGCTGGTACGGAAGACGGTGAGTAGAGGGATAGTTTGCCGAAGATATTCGCGATAAAGTACGATATTCTTGTCTGGAGAAGATGTCAGTAAAAGCGGACATAGAAGTGACGGTTTTGATGGCTTCCAAGGGATAACCCCTGTCTATGGTCACTATGCGAGAAACGGGAATATTCCTTCAAGTACAATACTACCAAATACGACTTATCAAATTGTGGGAAACTTGAGCATCAGTGGAAATGGAATTTTCGGATTGGGCATTCTCTTTTTCTAAAAAAGGGAATACCAAACTCGGAGCCGTTCGCTGATATATCATATTACAAAGGGGATTGAACAGAAGGGAGTGTACAAAATGCATTTGTGGCTTGGTTTGTTCACTTGGAGTCACGAACATGCTGGATGTCAGCGTGGCAACATTGTGGACTGCCACAACGACAAACAAACCACAGCTCATTGCCGTAGGAGACTGTGAGCTCGACGCCCGGTTGAATTTCCTTGAGTGTGGCAACAACAATCGTGTGTTTCGTTCCATTCGCCAATTCGTAAAACGCTGCGTTGGGCTCACATGAGTGATTGACAAAGCGCATGAGAGAGCCAAACATGTGAGCATCGATGCACGCTCGCCATTGTCCACAGCTTTTCGGAGCTTGACGGAGAAGAATTCGGTAGCCTGCATTTCGGGGGCGCTGCTTGCGAGGAGCTTCTAGAGTCAAGCGGCCGAGGTATTGACCGATTGTAACGCCACGCGGTATGGTTTTCGTTGCTACGACTCCGAGAGAATGGGTGGTGAGTTCTTCCACCAACGTGTGGTTCTTGTGAAGGTTCAGTCCATTCCCGCACTTGGCTCGAAACGGACAGGAACTTGGTGTGCAGAATGCGTTCAACTTCGCGTTATTGCACGTGTGATGCCGGCAAGGTGTCTTGCAGCCGCATGATTTGAACAAACCCGTGTTTTGAAGTTTGGTTCCGTCGGGGTTGTAATTAGCAGCAAGGTTGACAATGTGGTCCGGCCACGTAGTCCTCACGTATCGAAAAATCGGTGGTGCAGGTGGTCCGAGTGGTCTTGGAACGAGCTGATTGTTGGCTGGTGACAGTTCAACATCCAGCGCGCGTTTCTTGAAGCAAGTCGTTTGTGTTGCTTCCGAAGCTTTGTCGGTAAGTGTCAGAATTGGGAACTTCTCTTCCAGTTCTTCGTCGCTAGAACTCTTGATCTCGATCACCTCGTCTTCCATTGGGCCGTGGTTCAGGTCGTCGATTTGCGCAGTGGAAGAGAGTTGAGCCCTGCGAACAAGCGAAGTATAAAAGGTTGTCAGTCATGGACGTAGAGACCAGATTGGAGTGTAGAGCGATTAGTTAGCGGCAATTGCGCAGCCGATAACCTGCACCCGACATAGTTTTGATCACGGGCGTAATAATCAATGAGACACTGCAAAGAGAGTCTGCGGAGGTGAATCTACCTCAAGAGCCCCAAGGTCTTCATCTGCCGCAGCTACAGGACCACCTGAAGACTGCAGAGCATTATTTCCGTGGTCCGGCGGTGTTGGCGGGCGCAGAGCTTCCAATGCAAGACGATGAATGGGTTCACCTTGTCAAACGGACTAGAATATCGTGGCTCATTCAGTCGGGACATGACGTAGTCTGATAAGAATGTGTCCAGCAAAACTGAATTAGCAGACAGAGCACTATATGGTCGTGCCTGATTGACTACATATTCGAAGAGTGGCTATGCAATCGAAACATTGAGCAACGGACGGGGTCGTGCATAGTCGGAAAGTTCGTAAACATCGTCGGCAGTGGCCGACCCGACATAAACGCCATCCACAATGGCGAGCTTGCATACCGCCGTGAACAGTGCCAGACCACCAGACACCAACCGAACTTCGTCGCCATCGTCATTCACCCGACCAAAAATATTCAGCATGAGAGCTTCCTCGTCACGAAGGGAACCTGAACTCTTGAAATCCAAGACTTCTCCACGGCCGTAGATGGAATCAATGAGGGTGCACTGCAACCCACCTGGAATTGGTGCAACATCAATCACCCCCACAACCAAGTTTGCTGGAGCACAGAGCCGGTTGCCGTGGTGTTCGATATGTCGCCGAGCCTGTTCGACCGTGATAAACTGCGGGAGGAAGCGAGCTTCCATGATGGAGAGAGTTTGCGGCTTCTTGAAAAATGGTGTGTGTGACCGAGGTGTTTTTTCCTATCGGCTTGGTTGAGTACAGCCGTGTGTCCTTTTGATTGTTGATGGGGTGCGATATTCCAGCCGTACTCTCCTTTTCTGGTTCATTCACCCACCTGCAACATGAAGCTTTCAGTGATCTGTGGTCACGAATGTCTCCGGTGCCGCACCCCTTTTCAGCCAGATCTCCGAACGGATCATCAATATGTTCAAGCAGCCAATGATGCATACGTTACCGCAGTCGTGAGTTCCCACTACAACTGCTGTGGGATATGCATGTGACATAGCATTTGAGCTGCTTCTGATCTCTGAAGAAGATCTCATCTCCAAAGAGACAGAGCACCATTCATGGTACGGGAGTCCTTGTGCTGCTGTGGATCAAAATTGAGCATTCGCTCTTGACACGTGCATTCCGGGGACAGCTGCTGTGGGATATGCATGTGACATAGCATTTGAGCTGCTTCTGATCTTTGAAGAAGATCTCATCTCCGAAGAGATTGTTCGCTATCTCCGCTACTACAGTTGCTACAATTCCTTACGGTGCTTTTGTTGTAGACAGCTGCATCATAATTGTGCACATCACTTTGGAATCCGACATAAGTTTGACCACAGCTTTCCGTTGCTTGCAGAGATCGGATCCATGAAGCGACAAACCAACACGAAGAAGCAGGGTGGATGAAGAACTTGTGAACTCTCGCAAAGTGGTTGAAGTTAGGTTTGGTATACGGCCTCAGGTCTGTCAAACGCGCAGACGTTGCGATAAAGTGTTGAAGACGGAGGAACATCATCATTCACAGAGCGTAACTCAACCATTCTGTGAAAACGCCCCCAAGTGAGAAAGCTGGCCATCATGAGCGCTCAACTCACGCGCTTCCAGTCGGTATCACGACTTCGCGTACGTTATATCGTTCGGACATGAAACGTGCCCGCCTGTCACCATCGTCATGTGTCTGCTAGAGGCCAAGCCGCTGCTGTATGCACTTGGGTGGTGCTGCACCTTAATCGATAGCTCCACGCCAATTGCTGACGTTCAGTTTATCCGAGCAGCGATATCCGCGCTCCCAGAGTCAGGTCGCGGCCTGTTTATTTTCAAGATCTACATCTTCAATTATAACCAGTCGGGTGGTGGCAACATTCCATTTGTGCCAGGCTCCATGATTTTATTGGATCGGCGCGGAAGCTAACTCACTACGATGGCGTTTGCTTCGGATCTACTGCTGTAGATGACGTGTTCGTTTTGTAATCGTCAGTACAGCGAGACCTGAGCTTTCAGAAACCAAGATCACGTTGCTTCTGCATACAGTTCTTGATCGTAAGGATGACATTGACCAATCTGTCGTTCTAGAGTAGTGCACGTTTTCATTGGAGCGGCGTAGCTCCGAGCAAAGATCGGCTACATGACGATGTAATGACTCTTCAAGAGGAGGGTGTTTCGTATCAGAAAGCGTACCATGTGGGACAGAGCCAGAATTGAGTCAAGCAGTTGAGAGTGTTTGTGTTGTACAGTACACAGAGACTCAATGACGGATGCACTTTGTGAAACGCCGGCTCTGTCAGGACTGGCAACAATGTTACCACTTCCACGAAGAGGAAACACGACAATCGGGAAACTTGCGGTGAAATAGACTGAGCTGGTGTTCCTACCGCCCCTTTGCTCGCTCTCATGGTGCAGCCTATCCTCGCCCATTTTTAAGCAACAGATGTAGGCAACTGATCATAGTGCTTGCTGTTTTATGGTATGGTGCTGGCTAGAAGATGCCTTGCAGCAATTTTCATCACGCGGATCAGAGACGAGATGTTTTTGAGACCATCGGCAATGGTTTGCGGTGAGGATCCCAACCATGGTCACGTCTAGAGACTAAAAAAATATCGAGAACGGCTGATGAACGGCACATCGACACATGGTGTACTTTGCGCCGTTCTAATCGCATGGAAGATGTTGCCATTCGCTTCTGACCATCTCACGAGTTGAAGGAAGGCACGAGTTATCCTGTCGCTTCACAATGGAAACTTTATCTTCCACTCTCAGTGTCTACAACTCAACTGCTCTTGAGACAGTCACGGTGCTACAGGATGACTAGCACAACCTGAGTGATTCCCAAACAGGATGGCGGGTTACAGAAGCAACTCACATCAAGCGAAGCCTCAGTCGCCCTATCTAGGCGGAGAGCATCCCACGAAGCACGCATGAGCGTGGCGTCGGAAGTAAAGCAGCTGCCTCGACCTCGGAAACTCAACTGGTCGAGAGCTCGCTCATGGCCACTGCTCCCACCAACGCGGAAAGCTTTCCCCATCGATCGACCTGGCCATGATTTACAACTGTGGGCCACAGACACTAGTCCCCGCGTGGCTTTCATTTCAAGATTTCTGCTGGACGTGAAGTTCGACCCCTGATCAACGCGAAGTGCCGCCTGAAGGACGAGCCTTGCCAAATTGAAGGAAGACTTCGATCGCCAAGAAGCAGCGTGTTCTCGCCTGTTCTTGCGACCACGTGACGTACTCGCATACATAAATGAGAATGAGGTCTCTAAGGATGAACGGGTCACCATTGACAGGTGTGTACTGGACGTCGAAGAGCGCGATCTCTGTTGGCATGTCAACATGATTGAGAAGAACGAGGACAACTTTGATCAGCGCAAGGGCATTCTGCAGAAGCTCCACACGACTGTACGTGGCAAGTACATCTTTACACTAGCGCTCTGGAAGTCCAAGAATCTCGCGATCACGTGATGGGATAAGACTACGAGCCTGGCCGGTCGTACGTGGTGAAGGGCGTCCACAGGCTTGAGAGCTACTTCAGTGTATCCCAAGGATCGATCCAATCCAGAGCCACCCCAAGGAGCGACGTGGACGATCGCACTGGGAAGTCCAAGCGCAAGATCAAGTGATCGTAGCTCCGGCGCCGACATCTACGCGATGCCCACCACCATTCTACCGTGCTGCATATCATGTGCCAACTGCTGCAGTGCGCTTTCCTTTGTCGGTAGTTATTGCATGAATTCAATGTGATGTATGCGCTTTGTGTCGCCCTTTCTTAGGATGCTACCGTAATTTCAAAGACTTGGTTGAATTTTGAGACGTCGCCAACAAACAGCAGTGTCTACGTCTATTCTCGCAGCAGCAGCTTCTCACGACAGACTTCGCTTAGTGGCTGCAACATCCGACCGCAATATTCACAACCAGGCTGTAGGACCCAAGATTCATCTCCACTTGATCTACACCATCAGGCTGCGTTGGGAGTCCATGACTCTACGCGAAAAGATATGCAGTTGATGCAGCTGCGATAAAGCGAATATGCAGTGGATGGGATGTTTTACTGGGCGAATGTGCACGATACTGTGTGCTTCAAGCACAATACGGAACCGGTGATTCTATTACCCTTGAAAGGGCACAATAGACTCGCCTGCATTCCATAACTCGCTCTCGTCGACACATATGCAGAGCAACTCGATGGATCGAAGCAGACCCGTTCCACCGCGCCATCAGCCCGTACCGGAGGTGATCGTCATTGACGACTCGGACGATGACTGCGCTGAGTCAGAGATTCAGCGAGACACTTCTCACCTGCGTCCTGGAGCGATACGACTTCCTCAGCTGCTGCACTCAGCTCAACGAATCGGTGCGTATGTTCCTCTTCGTGCGACAGTAGGAAGTATCGTAGCCATAGAGCGTTGTTAATCTACGAGACCACTTTAACCCGTCTGCGATTCAGCTACCATTTGTCGGTCACTACGGGATGTGTGGATGTCGAAACCCTTGCCGATTTGGGAGCTGCATGAACGCCAAGGTCGGGACCTTCTGCGACGAGAATTGCTGCCCTTACGGTGGGAGATGCGGAAACGGTCTGAGTCAGACCACGAGCCTCCAGATCATGCGGGACAGCGTCAGCGGTGGCTACCTTTTGCAATCTCGTGTGCATATCGATGAAGGTATCGTGCTGGGCGAATATTTGGATGTCTGGACATTCGAGCGGCGTGGGTCCCCAACCATCCGAAACGCAGGATACCGACTGGCGATGCGTGTACAGCCACGAGACTACAGGCACTTACGTGTTTGTATTGGCGCGGAGATTTTTGGTGGCCTCATGCGTTTTCTGAACCATTCGTGCAACCCGTCGGCTCGGTTCCATGAGGTCTCCAATGGCCGCCGTCACACCATGATCGTAGTCACGGTTCGCGCCATTCGACCGGGAGAGGAGGTAACGGTAAACTATGGTGACGACTTATGGTTCATCTGTCGTTGCGGAGTGCCTCAGTGCCATCATCGCAACCTCCAGCAAGGCCAATGAGCAAGAGAGGTAGGGAGGAGATAGTTTTATGGTGGCAAATATACGTGATTCACACTTGTTAAGATTGCCGAAATATCAAGCTTCAGCTCGGGAGGTGGAGGTGGAGGTGTTCAGTCGTAGTTGAACACCCTAGGTCAATCATTGAATGCGCTTGGCTACCAAATTGCAAGTCTGAGTTGGAGACACGACGAAATGCAGGCAATCGGAGTAGCGGCATTGCCGGCAATGGAGCATAACCGATAGGGAGACGTTGAGATTCAAATGCATATGGAGTGGGGTCTCAAGTGCTATTTATTACTCTTCAAAGATGTCACTCATCGTAGCGATGCCAAACATCAAGCCTGGGAGCGGAACGAGTATTCTCACTGCGAGAACAAACATTCGCGTCCCTGGTGGGCAATCTCCAAGTTCTCGAGCTCAGTTGAACACGTATAGTATCAGCTGTTGTCGACTCTGGCCCTCAATCGGCAGCTCAGCAATGTGAGCAGCCACAGTATCGCACTGATCTGTCTCTGCAAGGTTGATCATCGTGTAGGACCAGCCGTGTGAGAACCATGCCACGTGACGGGGCAACTGCGCATTGGAGAGATAGTCTCCGTTCGAGCAGTTGGCCGGCTCGCGTACTAGTGGGTGGCGACCCCGAATAGGTTGAAGTTGATTAGAACGCCATTGGGATAGTACGAGCGAACTGCGACGGTGTATTCCCAGTTACGTAGAGTTGCTGGCTTGGGCTAGCGAGTCCTGGTTGGTTTCCGCCGGCATGACTTGCGCTTGGTCACCCAAGGTAAAAAGACTGTAGCCCGCCAAAGGCTGGCGGGTTAGATTTGACTGATACCGAACGTATCGATCCAGATCTTGTAGCACCGTACAGGGAAGCACGCCTTGCTTGCTAATACGAATGAATCGTCGAATGGTCTGATCGGTCGCTCATCTTGTTTGCTCCATCAACAGTTGTAGTATGGTGGGGACTAAGCAGCGTAGCTATACTCTACGCTAGTGAAGACGGTCGTAGAAGCTTGTAGTCAAATTCGTCAACAAAGACGTCCGACACTGTGTTGGTTGGGAACAGAACAACTCTCAGGATGAAGTTGAAGTAAAAGCATGTGCAAGTTCAATGTAGTGGATCATCGCATATGATGAGCTACATACTCGAGGTACACAAGTGTTTGAGGACCGGAGCAGAAGTCGGCTGCCCTCTTTTGTTGATTGTGCTGAACAGATGATTCTCTGTTAGTTTCGACTGAGATTTGTCGTGCACATCATTGGGCAAGTGCCGGGACGCAAAGAGTGAATTGATGTCCAAGAAGTAGAGCTGGGTGGTGAATTGAGCACTAACCTTAGGCACTCCAGCAGCTCTGGCCACCATCATCACTGCAACAAGTGTGGAAGGGGAGATTCGTGTTATGGAAACTAGCCACGCTGCCGAGCAGTTGCTCTAGCTGCAACATCCATCTTCGCTCGAAGCAACTGCCTTTTTCTTGGGAATAGCCATCATGTGTGTCATCGCCACGGTCGATCACCTCCCAAAGCGCAACAGGTGCTCCATAAATCCGTCTGAATGCCTCTCAACCAGGTATGCCCATCAGATAAAGCAGTTGCAAGACATGGTCTAGGTTCAACCAAATAGACGAGATGTTCCAGTTCGTCTAGGATCGATGGCGCGTTTATCATTTGGTGAGCATAGCATTTCCAACTGGACAGGGTGTAACGCTACACCTTTAGTTTGGATCTCCAGCCCTCGGTTTCGTCTGAAGGAACGGATCGCAAGCTCAGATCACTTTCCGATGAGCGTCGCAGAACTGGAAGCCGAACTCAAGCAGCAGGAAGCAACGCCGCAGCGTCGCTTCTACCGTCCACGAGACGTCCTCTCCTACATTGATATTGAACGCCCTGCAAAGATGGAGAGGGTGACCATCGACATGTGCGTCTTGCAGGCGGGAGAGCACGAATTCTGTTGGCGCATTGACATGATTGAAAAGAGCTCGGAGGAGGATTTCGAGCAGAGGAAGGCACTCGTGGCAAGGCTTCAAGACAGGGCGAGGGCGAAGTTCGTCTTCTGCTTGTCCCTGCGGAAAGCTAAGAAACAATCACGTGAGCACGTTACGGGCGCCGATTACGTTCCGGGCCGTTCTTACGTCATTGCGAACGTTAATGATCTCCACTTGTATGGTGACGTGGCCCAAGGATCCGTGCAGGCTCGTTACACATTGAAGTCGGAAGGTGACGAGAGCAGCAAGAAGAGCAAGCGTAAGTCCAAGGAGTTAAAGCCATAGCGTTGTACCCCGTAGCTGCTGTTCTTGTATTCAGTGCTTTTGCATTTTGCTAGTCGTAATGTATCCATCTAATATCCGTTTCACTGTCATTAGTGTTCCGCATCTTTCTGATTGATGCTTCATCGTTGTATTTTGTGGATCAGAACTGAGTTGCCCAAACTTGTGAAGCATAATGAGTCGGACAATCTTTAGCAGACTGCAGCAGCAAGCAAGTGCTACCGAAGGGAAGAAACGTCAGCGTGACGTGGAGCCTGCGAACGTGACAGCAAAGCGATTGTCAGATGCTCGTGCATTGAAGAAATCGAAAAAGGATATTTTGAAAAAAGTGGCTGTACGTCAAGAACAAGAGGCCTCCCAGAGACGCCTTGAGCAGGTAGCAACTACGGACAAACGCAACACAATCAATCAGTCTCGAGGCGCGCCACGCGCACGTATCGCAGAGGGCGATGAAGCGTTGTTCTTCGCTGAAATTGATAGTCCAATAACCCACGTGTGTGCCGTTTGCGGCGAGTGTGCGCCAGCGCACTCAGTCAAGACTGTCGCGTATAATGCGGCTGATTAAAAGTTCAAGATCCTTGCCGGTCCTACCTGCGTCAAGGGCGTCGACTCGAGAGGTTTGATTGAGGCTGGTGTAACAAACGACGGTGTAACCGATCACGTAGCGATATGTGGTAGGTGCAATTCGTCACTGACCCATC
>JAADVR010000994.1:0-11345 GCA_023335855.1 Pythium scleroteichum
ACATTAGGGATTCGTTTCGAGAAGTTATGGCTTTGATCAAGCATCTTCATGTCGAGAACCCTGAAGTGGATGACGACACCCACCGAGAGATTTTGCGAACTCTTCACGATCTCGGAGATGTTTTGTGGTATGAGAATCTCGGCATTGAGCGACTCAAAAACGAGGTAATTTTGGATCCGATGCGTCTGATCGACTTCATTCGACCTATTGCGAACCATAACTTCAAGAGCGAGGTTATTCCGCACAAAGATCTCGACGCCAAGCCCTATTGGCTTCACCTAAACGAAGACGAGATGCTGATGTTGAAGCGACTACTTCAGGAATTCAACATTGTTCATGCACCTCGCCAAAACATGCGCTGGTCCTCGGATCTGATCGTGCCTGCATCGTGGAAATCGAGAAGCCAAGCATCAATCCGGTTCGGCGGCCAGTCACTGGACTATGAGTTCTTCAGTACCCATCCGTCTTCCAACACAACCGCGGATTCCGTGAAGCATTGCACCAACGAGATCCCCCGAAAACTGTCGGTCAACCTTCGATGGGAGTATTGCTTTGCGAGCTTGTTACCAGAGGCTATCTTCGATGAGATTGTGATCGCAAGCTATTCCTCACTGATCGATCGTCTAGCAGGCCCTGATTGGATTCCTACGAAAAGAATGAGGTGTATGCGTTGCGCATTGTCATATCCCGCGACAAAGCAACCATGAAACGCATTCTACGACTCGAAGCCGTCACAGTTGGTTCGCCTATTGAACAGGCCGAGTTGTGGATTTTGTTTGAGCGGCTCTGTGTTTCACTTGAGCGTGTACTGCGTAGCTTCGGAGGGCTCGTTATTTATCGCACTGCGTTTACAGACAAGGGCAAATCTCTAGATTTGGAAAGCGTTATTGACGATTGGATTTCGGAGAAGCCTGTTCAGTGCTTGAGCTGGCTTCCTCCAAGACTCGACTGGTACGAAGAGCTCAGGAAGGAATCTCGACAGCGTGAAACAGGTTGACGACATTGGAAAGTACACAAATGTTTCTTCGCCAACCATTAAATGCGGATTTAAAAGCGAAAGTGTTCGCAAACCGCCCCAAGCGAATAGAGACTGCTGAGCACTTGTGTGTATGTAATTCAATCCTTCAAATCTATAGCTCCGCACATGGCCGCGGTTCATACGACGTTTACACTTGACAAAAATAATTCACTCTCTCTCTCTCTCACAATCCCGTTTGCTTCTCATTGTTGATGTTGCGGTAGACGGCATCCGTGGGGGTCACGATAACGTGCGTTCCCTCGAGAGGCGTGCGCTGCGGCTGGTGGCTCGTGCTCACGCGCGGCAGTCCAAAGCTCGACTGGAAATTCTTCTTGGACTGGGACATCCCGCTCTCCAGCAGCGAGACCTCGGTGTGGCTGTACCTCGCAGTGGAGCCAAGGCGGTGCACCTCGGTCTCCTCGGCCATGATCGCGTGCACGTAGCGAGGAAAGTCCGAGTGTCTCTCGACAGTGTCTTCACCGGCGACGTAGATCGCACTCTTGGTGAGATCTTCTTCTTCCGCCAGCGACAGCAGGCGTTCGATCTGACCGTACTCAGCCAGCGTCCCCTTGAGCCGGAAGAGGAGCTTGGCGATGCCACTGAAGCGGAAGAACGAGATCTGGCAGCCGAACGTGCGCAGCACCTGCCGCAGCTCCTCCAGCTCGATGAAGCCCGTCCTCGCGGGGTCCTTGGCGGCCAGTGCCTCGTGTAATTCCTCCATGGTCTGGTTGTTGTCGCGCATAGACTGCTTGAGGCATGCGACGAAGTCCGCACGCAGCTCGACACACTCGCTAAAGTGCGTGATGACCTCGCTGAGTGTCGGCACGTCGACTTTGAACACGCACGAGACGTTGACAAAGTTGCGGCAGATCTGCGGCTGGATGAAGAACATGTTGAGCAGCAATGGAAGCGGCACGACCATCACCGCCGCGGCGCCAAAGTTCTGGTAGACCTCCGGCAGCTCGTAGAGCACGCCCTGGCACATGAACGCAAAGTAAAAGCCGTTGAGCATGATGAGGAACTTGACCACAAAGTGCATCGCGAGCCGGTTGAAGAAACGGATCTTGATCTTGGGCACCCGTGCCGGAGCCCCGTCGTGACGCATGTGGTCGTCATCGTCGTCGTCGTCTTCGTGGGCGTGGTGCTTCTTGCCGCACATGCCACGCAGGAACATCGCGAGCACCTGGAAGCCCGTGTCATGGCTCAAGCAGTTGCCGTCGCCATGGCCTCCGTCGTGGCCTCCTCCATGACCTCCACCACCGTGGCCTCCACGACCATGGCTCCCGCCTCCATGGTCTCCTTCATGGCTACCGCCGTGACTGCCCCCATGCTTCAAGTGCTGCTTGGACTCCTGTCTCTCCTGCACGTGGTGCATCATCTCGAGCGCAAAATCGGGCTTCTGGTTGTCCAAGTTGTAGGCCTCGTCAGCCGCGACCTTCTGCAGACAAGTGATCATGTCGTTGCGAGATGTATAGCCTGCCGCCGCGAGAATGCGCTTGAGAGCACTACGCAAGTACCAGGCGACGACGACGTGGAGCAGCGTGAGCGCCCACGCGAAGATGAGGAACATGGCCACGAGCGCGTGGCGTTCGACGACGTGATCGAGACCTTCCAGCAGCACAGTCGACACGTCGAGCAGCCAGGTCAGCAGAATCAGTAGAATCCACATGGACATCTCGATATCGATCATGTGCGTGATCTGATGGTCCTGCGCCTGGCGCAGGTACTTGGAGAACGGGAAGAGCTCCGGAAGCCCGTACTTGCGCAGGAAGAAGTGGCGCAGCGTACGCGCCGTCACCATCTCTTCAAATCGCGCGGTCGTGAAGCGGTGCTTGGAGCCGCCGATCGTCGTGACCACTCCCCACGGCAGGAGGCGTCGGAACATCGACTGGTGCCGCACCACGGCCTGGTGTTCGCTCACGAGCTCGATGAGATCGGCCGAGTTGACGAGCTCGTCGCGGTCCATCTTCTTGTTCTTGGTTCGCATGAGCGAGAACACGGCGATGGCCTGGATGATCAGCACGAAGGCCGATATGAACACGATGAGATCGGCGACTTGGAACGCCATGATGTTCTTCCCGTAGCCGTCCACGACGCCGAGCTCCTTGACGACCTTGATACCGAGACCGAGCAGCCCGAGAATCATCAGTTCTCGATAGATTTTCGTGAGCATCTCGTGGTATTTCGGGTATTTCTGAAGCGCGTGCTCGGCCTTGTGCATCATCTGCTCGAGCACCATGACGATGATGATGAGGATGCTCAGGTAGAGCACGACGCGCCATAGCTCGATGTTGTCGCCCACGCGAAAGTAAGAACTCGACGTCGAGCCCGGCATGGCGCTGTTCTCCGAATGAAGAACCACGTGAGAGGGGATGAGATCGTCCGCTTTGGTTCGGACCTCGACCACGCGACCAGCAGATGGACAGGCGGCCAACGTTTTGAGCCGGTCGAGCGTGAACATGCTCGAGATTCACCGAGTCCGGCTCTTCTCAGCTTGCTAAATTAGTGGATACCTTCTGGTTTCATTGAACACGGCAGGCATTCCAATCTGAGCAGGTACTACATTGGGATCGACAGCGGTTGACTGTCTTGCACACCGCCTGTTTTGTTGAGGTCATTGACCTGCTGGCAACGACTTTACCGTCGCGCGCCGACGCCATAAAACTGCTTTGGATTCGTCCGTCGCCCACTAGTGCACTGCACCCACAAGACGTGGCTCAGCGTCGCTGCCACTTCCAACCGCTCCACCTCGGATTTGAACTCAACATTCGTATTGCGCTTAACAGGTTGAGGCTTTTTCACAACTACGAGTCTCCTATTGCGTCGCCTAGTACACGGTGACAGTGCGTCCATTGAGCGGCTCTGTGGGGCGCGCGTTCTTGCCGTCGTCGGCCGCGCCGATGCGCTTCAGCTCGTGGTGAATGTCGGCGAACTCGGCGTCTGACACGCTCAGCGGCGTCTCCAGAACCCACCAGTCGACGGTCTGCGTGCACGCGGGCGTCGTGAGGCTCCCCGGGTAGTTGTGCACTTTTCCCTTGTGGGTGGCCGACGTGAGCGCCGGGAAGAAGCTGCCGAGCGAAGCCTCCACGGGGTGTGTCTCGTTCACGTGCCTGAGCTGCGTGAGGAAGTTGCAGAGGAACGACTCGGTCTTGACTTCCTGGCCTTGTTGTTGCTGCGAGCCCCTCTTCTCGATGAAGAGCCCGACGACCGCGATCGTGCCGTCCGTGGCCTTGTGCACAAAGTGGAGCTCGCCGTCGAAGGCCTTTCCCTGGATCGTGTGCTCGGACGGCGCGTGGAAGTGGACCTGCGCAAAGTTGTACGCCTTGCCGTTCACGCCGAGCGCGCACGAGCCGTTGACGGTCTCGGCCTTGAACGACTCCCAGTACTGCTTGATGTTGAAGCTCGGGCATGTCCCTGAGAACGCGATGGGCAACGACGCCTGGGCGTGGGTCTTTGGCGCCGGCGTGATATCGATGGGCGACTGCCGCTCGCCGTTGCAGTCCGGGTACTGGCGGAACCACTGCGACGGGCTGAACAGGCTGGGCTCGTTGGTCTTGTACGTCCAGGGCTCCGTCTCGGCCGAGGCCATCGAGCTGGCGACGGCGAGACAGGCGGCAGCGAACGTGAACGAAGGCTTCATCTTGGAGAGACTTGTGTGGTCGATGGGAAGATCGAGAGTGAGCAGGAGATGCCAAGTTGTTGGCGACGGAGGAAGGCAGGAAGGAGGTCTCAAACGTCGGGTTGCAAGGTCTTAGTGGGACACTCGGATGTGATCAACATGATCACCCGGAAGGTTCCCGAGTAGTTGGACCCCCGTCAAATTCGATTCTCAATAACAGGTGCACTTGCAAGGCGATAATGACCTCATGCTACCGTCTAAAATGTATCTAACGATGATTGGTACCTAGTTTTGGAAAGAAATGAGTTATACGGTACAGAGTGTGGACTCCCAGAGGGGATTGAGACGGTGCAGTTCATCCATCAACGGGCATGTGCTAATCTGCGATGGGTTCCCCGAGGCTGATTACGAGTCAACGCCGTTGATTCGCTTCGTTTTTTCTCTTCCTTTTTTTTTTTGCTCGGTCGTAGACTAAGTATTAGCCGAATCGTATCCGACTAAAAAGTGGGCGAACACGAGACAGACCCAATGGACGAAACCGAGGAAGGCGTCCTAAAGCGTCGCGACCTACTGACGACAAATAGAGATACCCCGTAGCTCGTCCGGAGATAGTGAACTGGTACAACAGGCGTGTGGCTTCGCGCAAACGCAGATGAGCTCGTCGAACCAGCAGGTTGGGACCGCCTGGGCCTCCTCTTCCGTGTGCGACAGCCGGATGACTCGACGGCAGGGTGCTTCGTCTCAGGTAGAGTTGCTGTCTTCCTACGCCACTACAGGACGTGTCATCCTCAGCCAAGAAATCAAGTGAATGTAGTACCACCAGTGGATACGTTTGGAATCCATTAACTGAGGATTACGCCAATCTCACGAGACCCACCAGCCGCCAAAACTTTAGGGTGCAGCGTCATCTTCCTGGAAGGGCCTTCCGGGAAGATGACCCTTGTAACCTTGGGAAGACGTTCTCGGTCCTCGGGCGACAATCAGTAACCTTGGGAAGACGTTCTCGGTCCTCGGGCGACAATCAGTAAATGCGCCAGGACGCGTCTGCGTCACGGCCGTCGCAGCTGACATGTCGTCCTCGCAGCATACAATTATGAACTTTTCTCGGCACTCGGTGTCCGACGCGATGTACGCACTCGCTGTGAATGCATCCGCTGGGCGTTCAAAGCAGAGTGCGACCACACAGAAATCCGTGACGCGGGGCCAAGCGTCGCATCGACTCAGGATCCGAGCGTGCAGCTGGCTCGCGTCTTGAACCAGCTCGATGCCCCATTCTTTATTGCCAGAGCGCATCGTGAGGGCGTTGAACTCTGGCGGGCGAAGAAACGCTTCGACGCGTGCGTCATTCGCCGCGGTGACGCGGTACACGGCTTTCAGAAACTCCAGCTGCCACGCCCTCAACCGGCTCGGTGCCTGGCGAACGCGGCTGAAGTCGACGGCCGCGAGAGCTAAAGCGATGAGGTCTCCCAGAGAGGACGGCAATCCATGGCCACGCTCCACTTCGCTCAGTCTCCTTTCCATGAAGAAACTCCACATCACAGGGGCCGGGAACTCGAGGACGCCGCTTCGCTCCACGAGAATGCCCCGAGCAAGAAACGTGTCGGCAGTCGTCTCGTCCGAGCCGTACACGCAATTCTCGAGATCCGCCAGCTCATCGCGAAGATGGCGCAAGCTCAGGGTTGGTGTGCTCTCATACAATGCGTAGAGTACGCCGGTGGCTTCGAGCACGCTGTCTCCCAGCCATTCGTTTGGTGCCAGCGGCTCCCAAGCTAGGGAGTTCAGTCTCCGGATTGCTGCCATCGTGAGTCCGACGTGGCCGCCCGTGACACTCGTGAGTCGATCGCAGAACGCGTCGAGAAAGTCGCCCAGACTGGCGACGTCGTTGAACCACTTTGTCACATATTCACGCACTTCCTCCCGGGAGAAGCGGAGCTCGTCGTCGCCCAGAAGCACGTGTTGAGGGAGATCCAGAGATCCTACGAGCGTCGCGCCGTCCAGTCGCGGCGCAATGGTCGCGCTGATCAGCACGCGGAAAGCCGAGCCACGGTCGTTAAGCACGGACTTGACAAACTCCCAAAACTCTCTCGCCGACGTCGGTTCGCCGTCCTCCTGGAGATTGTACAGCATTCGCGCGCGATCCACCACGATATACACCGTGTACCCTTCTGTCGCGAGCTGCTTGAGCCGGTCCCACGAAAGCTGGCACCGCCTCTGAACTACTTCGCGGAAGCTTAGCTTGTACTACAACGTAACCGAGGCGACCACGACACGCTGGTGCTGCGCTTCGGCTCGGCGCACGAGCATGTCGCTGACCAAGTAGAAGAGCCAGGATTTGCCGGTCAACGTGGGCGCGTGGGCCAGCACAACACGGTCTTCGTCGAGACGGCGAAAGATGTCGCCTACCAATGCAGAACGACGCAGAACCTGCTCACCACTAAATCCAAGCGGTTCATGTTTGGCCAGCCACATGACATCGAGCAAGGGCGGAGCTCCTCGAGTCGCTTGAAACACCAGCAGCACGACAATTCGACACTGCGATGGAACCTACAGAGCCTCAGATTTTGCCAGTCCATCGACATCAATCAAATCTCCATCTTTCAGTCACTAATTTGCCAGTCCATCGACATCAATCCGATCTCCATCTTTCAATCACTCTTCACTCAATACGCAACGATCTTGCGGCCGTTGAGCGGCTGCGTCGGGCGTGCGTTCGTGCCCTTGGCCGTCGCGGCCTCAATGCGCTTGAGGTTCTTGGTGATCGTCTTGTAATCGCGCTCCGAGAGAACAAGCGGCGTGTCCACGACGTACCACGTGACCACTTCGCTGCACGGCGGCACGGTGAGACCGCCCGGGTAGTTGAACACATTGCCGTCGCTGATGGCGTCCTTGACGGCCGTGTGGAAGAGCCCCCTGCACGATACCCACCAGCCAGAGAACAGTTAGTGATACTGAAGAATGAGAAGTCCAAGGAGTGAGACCCCACGTACAGAGTTGCCGGAACGGGCTCGTCCTCCTCGACGTCGCCGAGCGCCTTGAAGAACTTGCCGAAGAACGCATCGGTCGGCGCCTTGGGGTCGTCGCTGCGCTCGAGGAAGACGCCGACCACGACGATGCTGCCGTCCTTGGCCTTGTGCACAAAATGCGCCTCGGCGTCGTAGGGCTCGCCGTCCACGGTGTGCTCGGACGGCGAGTGGAAGTGGACCTGCGCGAACGAGTAGCTCTTGCCGAGGCTCTTGGCAACACACGAGCCGCCCTGGACCTCGGCCTTGAACGAGTCGTAGTGCTGCGTGACGTTGTAGTTCGTGCACAAGCCACTGAACTGGAGCGGCAGCTTGCTCTCCGACTCGTACACGTCCGAGATGTCGATGGGCGACTGGAGCTTGCCCGCGCATGTCTTGTACGTGTCGCCCCAGCGCGCCGGGCCGGGCAGCTTCTTGTCGGTCGTCTTGTAGGTCCAGTTGTTGTCCTCCGCCGCGACGGACGACAGCGCGGCGACGGCGCAGGCCGCGGCGGCGAGCGAGAGCTTCATGGGCTTGCTGGTCGACGGCGAGGCCGATTGAGAAGTGGGTGAAGGGGCCACGAGGGACTCGGGCGTGAGGCCGTCCACTCGTGAATCAGATCGGACCGCGTGGGTTCAGATCAGCTGTCTTCGAGGCCTAGCAAGAATCTACTGGGAATCGCCGGGTGCAAGGAGCCCACCGCGGCTGAGACGCTTTGCGAAACGGCCGTTCGATGATTCGCATCGATCGATTAGAGCGATGTCCATATCAAAAAGCACCTGCTTTTTTCCACCTGCTTTCTTCTGCTTATGTTGCGTGACTCAAAAGCAGGTGCCAGTTTTGGCTGCTTTTGAGCAGGCGGAGAGAAGTCAGTGCGAGAGGTACTTTTTTGGTCTGGGCACCTGCTTAAATCCAAATAGCTGATTTTTTAACGAAGACAAGCACCAAAATCTGGATATTTCCGAAAAGACCCCTTCTGGAGCACAGAACAAATCGAGAACAAATCGAGAAGAGCGAATGCAATGGTGTTGTCGGGGCGTCGCCGGCGCAGGGACGAATATGAAGACAACAGAGCACACAGTCCCAGGAACGAAGAGCTGTTCGTCGTCGATGAAGGCGCGCATTATTTTGGTGCCACTGGCAGCATTGTTCCCATCGAGAAAGTAGTCACTTGGCATGTCGTCGTTTTGCGCCCTTCCTCGCCGGATTCATCATCTGAAACCACGGTGGTTGCCCGTCTTTGCCAGTGCTTGGCGTTTCGCTTTGTACGCCCGATGTATAGTGCCCTTTGTTTTTGAACTGCTTCACAGTCACTCTTCTCGGCTCAGCGTCCCCCCACTCTTTCGGCAAGAGCACGTGTGCGGAACTTGAATAGTGTATCCTCCCACAACGTCTTCATTTTTTGGGCGTTGCTATTTTGCTTGCAAAGCGACAAACGATTTCAATGTCTTTGTACCGAACCTCCAAAGCAACAGACACCAATTGCGGTGTCCACCGCATGCTCGGGCCTGAGTCTGAGCCCGGGGATTGTTCATCAGCAGAATTTGCTCGTGAACGCTTCGTCTTTCCGTTAGCCTTTCTTGGTGCTGCGGATTTTTTGCTGCTACTTTTTGCGATGGGGCGTTTTTTCTGCTGCTTGCGTTCTCGTGTCGTGGCTTCCTTTGAGGGTGTTCTCACAGTAAGATCCATCATGAGCAGCGTTCGAGGAATCGGTCCTGTGGTTTGCTCGCTTTTTATCTCGTGCATTTGGTGTTGGTAGTCGCGTTGTTCTCTTCCTTGTCGAAGGGGTCTCGACACCATCAATAGTCGGCGTGGTGTCCACTAGCAGTGGGTCATAGGGTTGGTCGGTGGGTTCTTCTTCAGAGTCAGAGCCGTTGAAGAGGATTGCCGTTGCTGCCGCGTTCAGCTGGGCGTTTGCCGTGCGCAGTAGTCGTGGACGCGTGATCACTCTTTGCCCGGGGCGTGCCATTGAGAGTTCAGGCTGCGTCGCGACCACTTCCGCGTGTTGCTCTTGGCGTTCCCCCGCGGTGGTTGGGGTGGAGAATTGTCCGTTGCTGATGGGAGGAGATGGACGTCACCACGGCCAGGATGGGTTGGATCTGGTCGTTGCCACGAGCTGCGTGCTGGCCCCACCATCCACTTCCCCGGCTTGAGCGCAAACAGGTTGAACAGCTTCGGTAGATGTTGTTCTTGCGGTGGGAATGGACGGCGGAGGACACCAACTCCGACGAAGAAGTACGAAACGAGCCGGATTGCGGCGGACTCCAGCGATAGCTGCCACTGTGGCGCGCTTCTCGCTGCCGCGCGCTTCCGCCGCATCCGCATCCGTCTCGCTGCCGTGTACTTCTGCGGTGGCCACGTTTGTTGCTGCAGGGCTTCGGCGCATCGCGGGTGGCCGTTTTGCCGTCGAGAAGCTGATGTTGGGGCGGGGGATGGCGCTTGTGTTCTTGAGATGAGGTTGCGGAAACCCAGAACCTGTGATACGTGATGGAAAGCTGGCTACATCTAACAACGCAGTGAAGCAGGTGGGTCGAAAAAGCAGGCTGGATCTATGGACATGGGCTGCTTTTTCTCCACTTCCTCTTTGGTGTATGCACAGAAAAGCAGGTGGAAAACAGCAGGTGCTTTTTGATATGGACATCGCTCTTAGCCGCGTGCGTGTACCTGCCGTTTCATCCAGGGTTCACGGTCTCACCACACTCACCTGTGCCGCGTGATTTAAATCACCCATGTACTGATATGGCTACAATCCATCAAAAACGGATCCGGAGTGGACCACCTTATCCCAGTTCAATTGCGCTGGAATTTGGTTGCTCACAAAATGACGTGGCTAAGGACATGACGAGCCCCAGCAATCGAGGGGTCTCGAGTACGAACGACCACGATAATTCTGGGAAGGACTCACTCAGTTCACGAAGCAACCCTTGGCTTGGGTTGCGCCTGCCTTTATGTTTTGATGAATCGTTTTCTTGACAAGCATCGCTCCAGTTTGTCAAAGAAAAGAAATCAGTTACGAAAACCGATTGAAACATTGGATGGCAGTGTACTATCAGCCTGAACACAACGTCAGAGCCCGGGTACATACCAGTTGCGGCGAATCTAGGTCGGTTTCGGTTGCTTCGTGATGACGATCGAGTTGCTGCGTGTTGAAACGGTTAGTGCTGAACGTCTGGTGCTGTTTACGGTGGTTACGTAGTGTCCTCTTGGTGTGACCAATTAAATCTTCACTGAAACAGTCTCCTTCCGTCAATAATTTCTTTGTAAGATGATATGGCTATACGACTAAGGGCGATATCGAGGCGACGATGCACCGCCAGATGTCCGAGCGGATCCAACACCGGTAACCAGACAGCAGAGTCAACGGAAAACTCAACTAAATCAACAGTCGACGATAACGGAGCCACCTCGGCCCCGGCAGCGGAGGCGAACCTAAGGTTCGTCTGCCGGAACTATTAGGCCCTGGGTAGCAGAAAGGATCCTCGTCGTATCCGACGACTAACCAGCCGCGCGGCGCATAATAATAATAACAAAAATGATATGGCTACGTTTTATCAATTCCACCCAGTTTACAGCGCGCAGCTGCGTCTCGAGCGCCTCCGCGTCCGTCTCCGAGGGCCACTCGGTGCGCAGGTGCGCCAGCAGCGCGAGCAGCAGCGCCGTCTCCCGCGGCAGCCTCTCCATCGCTAGTGAGCTGCACAGAAGGTGAACT
>JAADVR010000995.1:0-11333 GCA_023335855.1 Pythium scleroteichum
CCCCCCCCCCCCCCGTTTGGCCTGGCGATCGAGAGTGTTCTCCGTCGCTGGATCAGGAACCAGCGGGTCGAAGTTAATCTTCCCTGGCCCATTTGCGCGTGTATATATTATTTGTTTATCGACTGGTGGCCACTGACCCGCAGCTATGGCCGAGCTGGTAGTTGGTGGAAGAACTCAACTGAGTCGCATTCCCTCATTACTCAACGCTTTCGTTGCCGGTTTGGGTATAATCACCCTTCATCGTCATTTTGTGTTATAGAATCAAACCAGATTACACGAGAAAGGGCGCGGAATGAACGTTTTCCAGCTACTTACACTAGGGAACAGCGGGATGTCGAAGACTACCAACATCTCGCCAAAAAATGGGAAACTTACGCGTAGAATACCACAAATTGAGTAAACTACCGATGACGGAACCCAACGGCGGGAGACACCTACCCAACTGTGGGTGACAGATGCCCAGCTGGAACGAAAAAAACAGCTAAACTTGAGTCAGGAAACCCAAAGGCAGCAGTAGAATTAACAATAAAACAGCTGGAATCCAGCCAACCACCACACCGATAGAACGTTTCATTGCACATCCAATGAGGGGTTCCACGCTTTCATTGCTGCCGTACTTCCAGAGATATCGCCGAATTTGTCTGACATTTTCACGAACTTCCTAATTACACAGCGATTTCTGGTTCTTTTTCAATACGATTTATTACACGTACAAACACCATACGTGCCGATCGGATTCTAAAGCTTGAGCGGATTGGAGCCACAATCAACTCCGCTGTGAATTCATGGAACTTCCCTCACCACCTTACAAATACTGTGCCCCCCCCCATGTACTTGAACAACCTGGTTCTATCCCCCGGTCAGAATGATTATTATTGACCACATCACAATAGTGGACCACACCATCGGTTTTTCTTCGGAACCCCAAATCACGTTCCGGCCTCTAAAATTGAGAGAAGTGGGCTTGTTTGCTGAAGGTCTGCAAGGGTACGCAACAGACAATTCCTCATTGAATAGTGTGCGGCGCGTGGAACAAAGACAAATACTGATGAAGTTATACGAAATTCGAAAATAGCTCAGTCAGATTTGCGATTTAGACGATGCGCTTTGGTACGCGTGGGTTTCGTTCGCGTGGCTATATGTCTCTAAATTTCCGTTGCAATTGACTTTGTTTTGCAGTCTACAGATGGGCAGCAACGAAAGGGTTAGGCTTCAAAAGGACCGCACATAAAGGGTACACAACGTGAGCGTTACTGACCAGAGCTGGCTTTAGAACCAGCTCGCTCGATTGGTCGTAGCTAGTTATAGCGCTATTCCTTCGCTACCTGACCAGCTCGTCCGTCGAGAGCCAATCTTGTTTTTGCCTGTGAGTGCAAAAAAAACGCATACCTTCATCACAAGTGATAATGTAACAGAATTCAAGTACCCCCTCCCCCACCGAAATAGGCTTCGAGTCAACGATGCGAGGGTAATCGAACATGAACAGTTTCAGAAAATCAATGAGAAGAGCGGGTTTCTGCTGATTCCAAATCGTTGAGTCAATGTTTTCCTCGCTGCCTGACAAGTGGAAGATGAAACGTACTCCATAAGACTTCGTTGCTCGGAGTCTTTCATGTGAACTTCTAACCCGGTCAACCACGTTTGCGCCGTTTTCAAGCTGGCATCATAAAAATAATGATTAGAAAACCTGGCAATTTCTTGATCCACATGGCATTGTCCCATGAGCCTCATAACTTTCTGGTCACCTTGAACCTCGCGATCTAGTATCGATCTCGAGTAGATGGGATGACAAACAATCATGCTCTTCACAGTTGGAGCCCCCCACAATACCCAAGACCATGTGCATGACTGAGTTTAACTGACTTTAACGCACCTTGTCCACAATTACAATCGTTGTACCCAAAGCGCGTAGAAGCTGAATCGATAGAGCTCCGTACGTTAGGGCACAGCAAATGATCCCAGATGAGTGCATGGTCGTGGTTTTCGCCTCCTGAAGCCAATATGTGGACACCCTCGTCTTGCTTCATTCGCTTGGTTTGTCAAATTCACGGAACGGGTGTCATTTTCCATAACTCTTCAGTCACTAACAACCCGAACAAAGATATATGTTGGTGATGACTTGAATGAGAAGTCAATTGGTCCAAGAGGCTATGAAGAAACCTAAACAACAGACGCCAGTTCCAGGCCGCCTGCGAGTTTGTGGATCGGGGTCGTGGGCGATTTCCTTTCATCCACGGACCACCTGGTACGGACAAGACAACTGTTGTTCACGCAACCATCACTCCATTGCCGGGTGTTCAAGATACATCGGGTCATTTCCCTCCATTCCTTCATGGCTCAGGCACTTGAAAGCGGCTTCAGCTGCGTCAATGTCGCTGTGAATGACGGCGGCGCCATAATCACCGTCAGCAGGCGTTCCGGATCCGTATGATTGTATGATTGCTCTTGACATCTTCAACGGGCGCCACTCGAATCTTATCTTCCGCGGAGACTCGAAAGAGCTGGCATTGTTTCTCCCAGGTAGTCATTTATTACATCTTTGCAGACTCGGAGGCGCAAAACGATCTGCGGTTGTTGAGATGCATCAGAGGAGGGGGTGCCAGCAGGTCAAGAGGCAACTGGAAGCATGCCAAAGCTGATACGCAAACGTTTCGGGAAAACATGAGGTCAAGAAGAGTCAAACGGAGACGATAAGCTACTAGAGTAGCGTTATAAACGCGTAAAAGTGCATAACGGGATAAAAGGCTAGCTGAAGACTTGGAGCCTGTCCGGCGATGGAGGGATCAAGCAACAAATACATGGATTCCGCGGCGAGTTTCAGGGCGAACACGCAGAGTTGAGGGTGGAAGGAGTAATTTGCGCGAGGCGCTCCGCGCCTCGCGCGAAACCTGGTTTCAGCAGATTCGCTCTGTCTCGGTGCTCTGTGTACGAGGGCGATATTTGTGTGAAGATATGTACTGTATCAGTGGCAAACCCACGTTTCGAGGTATATACCGCAACAAATTCGCCCTTCTTTCTGTAGAGATGGATGGTTTGCGGCTCTCAAGACAACCATTCGCTCGCCAGCGACCCCTAATATTTCTCAGAACTTACTTACTCTATGCTAGATCTCATTATGGATGGCCACTTCCATTGTTTCCGCTCCGAATAATGGAGCATCCATTATGAGATCTTGATTCGCGTCCATGCCATATGTCACTACGTGTCACAAAGATTGGGTCAGTGGATTTGGTCTAGTGGAGTGGAACTGAACCCGTCACTCCACTGTGCCAGGTTCGATTCCCGCATCGGGTAGGATGACATAGCCTTTGCATTGTCAGGGGTTATTCTGTGCTCCGCTGCCAATTCAACAATGGCGCGAAACGTAGCGTGGGGGCAACTCGCGGTTGTCACTCACTCGGGGATAGTAGCCACTAAAGTGAGGTAGAGGGCTCCTGTTTGTTTGACCGCCATCAATTTTGCTCCAAATACAGAGGCGTCCATTATGAGATCGCTTGAGTTGCTATTGTAGTGGTGAAACTTCCTGTTAGATAAAGGCAGCGATACTGAAACTGCATTGAGAACACGTTAGTAACTCGTTCCTCAGCACAGTTACGAAGTTCTAAGTAAAGGTCTTTTTTGCTCGAAAGAGGGTTAGTTGAACGCGCTTTCATTGGTTGGGGTTGCTACAGAAACGTCGATTACTACCGGTACTACACCGTTCACTGTATTGTCTCATCAAGACTAAATTGTGTTCGTCGGGTTCAAGTGAATAAATCATTTTCACTCTCACACAGACCAATTGCGAACTCAGTTGCTCCCTAATTAATCTGCGTCTTTTACACATCATATAGTTGACTTGCAAGAGGAACAACTTGGCGCAGTCATACTGGAACTCCTCAACTGTGCAACTGTTCCGGGTTCGGTTTCCGTCTCGGTGATTGTTTCCAGCCTCCTGTAGGGTAGGGTAGGGAAGGGCAGGGAGAGTAGGGTAGTTTTTTTGATGAGAAGATGAGGCTGGGTCCACTTGCTCTGGTCTGAGGATAAATGTGACATGTGCTGAAGTGGGTGGCCAGTTTTCGGAGGCTTAGGGTGATAAATGTAACCCCCCAGAAGCTCGTGTGCGTTGAGACAAACGAACGCGTTGGCGATCTTGGACGCGAAGAAGGCTGCGAGCCAGATCGTGGGGGCCCAGACGATGACTTGCGGCGCCGTGAAGCCGTCAATGACGTGGTGCAGCGCGGCCGGTGCGAACTGGCCGCAACCCCTGGAGAAGAGTAGCGCTTGCGCCTCCCTCAATCTCGATGGCCGCTATGGCGTTTGTGCATGTGTGGGCCATCACGCAAGGGATTGGTGTTGGCCACGGAGAATCTCTTGGTCGTCGGTGGATACGGACACGATCTAGCGGCTGCAACCAACCGCACACGACCACCACGCGGCAGCTGCTGAAACAGCAGCGCCACGGCCTCTCGACCGCGTCAGGAGGCCATGCAGGATCTCCCACAGTGCCAGGAGATGTAGCCGTGGAGCATCGGAGAAGCCGCGAGGCGCACACGTCGGCCCACCCAAGCACGAGCCGCGGAGCAGGTTATGTTCTCTGTTCGTCGACGCTCGAGTTGGCTATGCGCACGCTGGTTGGTCAGTCTTGTCGGCTCCATTGCATCGACCACCGCTTCACCAGCAGCGAGAGGCATAGCGTCGATCACCGACCATGGCAGCACCGCACGTGGACCTCACGCGAGACGCGTTCCACGGCTCGTCGCTGGACGAGCGTCAGTACAAGCACGTGACGCTGCGCAACGGCTTGCAGGCGCTGGTGGTCTCGGACGCCAAGACCGAGAGCGTTCCAGGGCAGCACAGCTGTGTTGTGGTGGAAGTGGGGTTTGGTGCTACGGTGGGTCTCACGTGGTCATTCTTTTGTAGGATCCTAAGCCAAAAATGCAAATTCATGAATGAAAAAAGGGTTATTTGATTGATGTGGGAATTCCGCCGACCTCGCTGGTGCTGCCTCAGTTGTGATTGTTCTATCGCGAAGCTACGGCGTCCGCAAGTTCCTCGTGCAGCGCATTGGTCGGATTGTTGGAGGGGTCTCGCAGCAGGTGCTCTGGCGCTCTATCGTTGCTGGTTGGCCCTCGGGTTTTCTGGCACGAAGGCTTAGTCGGTGCTGGCAGTGAACTTCGAAGACAAGAAGGTGACTCGGTTTGCGCAGCCACAAGCGAACACACGGGCCAACAGGGGTCCACGAAGTCGTGTCCGCCAACGGAACAAGCCTGGTCGTCAAAATCGGCATCGGCGCAGAGTGGCTCTCCCGCTGAAGTCTGACCAGAAGGCGATTGTTCTCGCTGTCGCTGCCGTCTTGTTACCGCCCCCCCCTTCCCTGTTTGGACGCCGCCCTCGCTACACTGCAGGCGAGAGCGGATTGTGTGGGTTCGTGGCGGTGAAGATCACGTTCAGCCTGCTCGGCTACGACTGGGTGAGCGATGATGCAGTGGCCGACTACATCAAGAGCGACGAAGCCAGAGGGAAAAACTACAGGGAGTGTTTCACGTGGGAGCAGTTAATGGGATTTATTTCCTTTCTTAACGCAAGACTAGGTCGATCATTTCCTCACCCCCGCTCTCGCAAGATCGCGACAAACTTGCGAGTCAGAGTTGGCGAAGGCTGTGTCGGAGTTGATCTCCTCACGCCGAAAGCAGGCGTCTACTTGGTAGGATTCTGTCGGAGCGGCGTCGCGCACTTCGTGACAGTTGAAGTCAAGGACAACAGCAAAATCGTTCACGATGAGAGCGGCAGCTTTCAACTCCGCGACTACGAATGGATCGATTCATCCCAGCTTGATCGCGTCAACCGGGTTATTGTAGCGTGATTTCTATCCAGAGTTCTTGCAGAGCATGTCTAAAATAACGAGCTGCCTAGATATCTGACAGTGCGTGTCCAACTTCCGGCAGGCGACCTTTAGTTTTCTTGTGACCTTTGTCGACAAACATTCGCTTGCCGGAAACACCATCCACTAGCAGCTCAAGGTGCATATGGCACGCAATGAGGTAGCAGCAGAAGCCGAACTTCCGCCACTCCTGGCACTCGCATCTGGACGAATCCACGTCAACAAGCCATCCCATAGTCGGCTGGCCTTCAGTTTCCATCGCGAGCTGTGCATGTCGGATGTCCTCGGCAACTTTATCCGATTCCCTCTTGTGGGCCTTTACTGCGTCGGAGCCAGTTTGCACAGCACGAAAGACACGATTGTCCACGCCGTCAGTCATGAAAGCGATTGATGAACGGTACAGTGAGGTCAGTGATAGCCGACCGCCGGCAACCAACTTCCTGTATCGGCGCGCCTGGTCCTCTGATGGCCCGGGTTCTGTTGAAAGGGTATCGCTCGAAGTGGTGGCGTAGATCTAGCAGAGACTGGGCGAGTGAGATTGACTAACACGAGTGACCGAAGCGAGTAATCTCGCTTGGGCTGCTTGTTGAATTGCTCCATCGGGTTATTTGTCTTCGCGTAACCGGGTGGGCTAAAACAACACTGCCAATTGGCAAACCGCCCACCAAGCCACTGCGGTGAGAACCGAGTTTCGAAAGTTCGTGTCGCAGGATGCTCTTTCCGCGCCCCTATGGCTTCAGCGGCTCTTTCATCGAATTGTTGTTGAGACCGAGCGTAGTGCATTCTATACACGTGCTTGAACACTAACGGTCGGACGGACTGTGACAATCCGGCTATGTATTTCGGACATTTTGCATGACGTGGAAGAAACACATCTGATACGTCGGCGCGCCACTCAGTTCCTAAGACACCACAGCCTCGACGGCGTTGCGCTGCGCCACGTCCGCATCCGCCATGATGTAGGACACTTGCTACTTTACCGGTCACACTTTGGTAGAGTCGTAGCGTCTCGCGGACAATGTGCTCGAGCTGACCTTGCCTGAGATCGGAGGTAATAAAGAACGCCACACGATGGAAGTGCCTTCTTGCGTCTGAGACACCGATGATCACGCAAGGGAAACTAGCCGTATTTCATTTGAACGTCGCGTCAATGTGCGTAACAAACAGTGCCGTGAACTGGAGTACTCGAATGAGAGCTCTCGAGGAAATCCGATCGTGACGGGGCGCTCTGGAGAACCCGCCGAGAGTGCCGGATCGCCATTAGGATTCGTTGCGTATCCAAATGCAAATGCTGCAGACTCGTCCAAGCCGGGGTGATACTTTTGTCTTGCTAGCAAATCCTCCATTTCGTCGATGTTGTTGTTGTCGCGCATGACGATTTGGCGGTAGTGGTAAGCAAAGCGCTGTGTTTTTGGAAGGAAGGCTTGGGCGTTGTCCGAAAGGAGACCATTATCGATCAGCAGGTCGAGAATTCTTGAAGGTTTGACTTTTTTCTGTGTCTGGTCCGCCACAAATCGCTTCATCGTGAGGTTCAGCTTGATAGCTGGCGGGTCGGGCATCTCTGACGTATGGCTGCCGTGCTGCTCAACTGAGCCTCGTTTGATCTGTTCGCAGATTTTTGATCGAATAAACCAATCACAAGAACGACCAAGCGCTCGACAAGATTCTGAGTTGCACATGTAGATGACATAGTGCATGTTGTGGGCTTCATAGCGCAAATCACAAACTTGACATGGCTCACGCTGGCTATTCTTCATGAGCCACGCTTTCTGCTGGTCCAAAATTCCCTCGAGGCCGAGCTCTGAGCAATCCGCGATCAGCAGCCGCCACGCGTACTCTTGAGGCATTCTTGTTGATGTCGCGGCACTGCTCGGGTACCACTCTGGTCGGGATGTGGGAGCCGCTGTGCAGGACTATTCCCTGCGCACCAACGTTGGCTTCTCTCCCACCTCTGTCATTAAACCATGCTGCGTTTGTAATTGCGCCTGGAGAGCACATCAACCAATCAAAAATTTTCGGAGGCTGGGTTTAAGTTTTCGGAGGCTGGGTGTGCGTGGGCATTTATTGGAACGTGTGCTAGACTTACACTAGCCTTGCTGTAGTTTCCAGTGGTTTCCTGTATTTTTCGTATGTTACCTGTAGATTTGAAACATTCTCTGTAGAAATGGTGCTGTCTCCAAACTTTTTTTCAGTCAAGATCGAGCAACAGGTGATGCGGAAACTGTGTGTCGGATCTCGCGTAGACCAAGAAACTCGCCGCGAAGACAGGTGTGGTTCGCCGGGCCACTAAGACCGGCAGACAGCACTCCTACGAGGTCGAATGGGCATCAGGGGAGCCCACAATCGTCGCTTCGCGATCAATTGGTGAGCACACTGAGCCTGGGCCAATCCGCGAGTCAGACGAAAGTTCGTTTGTTGACCTTCTCCGCTCAAATACGGATGAAATGACAATTGTTCGAACATCGTCTGAAAGTGAGAGCAGTAGCAGCAGCAGTGACGAGGGCACCGATCTGGAAGACAGCACCATTGGTGAAGACGGTATCGTCGTTGTGAACGAGCGGCACTGGAAACCAATCGAGTCCATTCTTGTTGACCAAGACACCGATCCCCCTCGGCGCACCGAGTTCGTTTGGCTAGGTAAGGGTCGAAATATGCCTCTTAAACTGATCTTTTACGTTAGTGGTTGTGTTGGCATTTCACCAATCACGAGTATACTATACTCGATATGGGTGCATTGTATCATTTTACGCAAATAGATCCTTCGAAATTTCGGCTGCAGCTCTTCGCAAGAGCCCAGTCCGCCTTTCCCCATGGCCCACGCGTTCGTCTCGTGGGACGCGGCTCTCGGCCGCCGCATGTGCTCGCTCGCGTCGTTCGGCGCACGCGCGCCGCTGGTGCAGAGCGCGCGCCTCGTCTGCGTCGACCCGCCGCGCGCCGACCGAGCAGCGCTCGCCAACGCCGACGAGGTGCGCGGCGCGATCGCGCTAGTCGTGCGCGGGGGGTGCTCCTTTCTGGACAAGGCCCAGCGCATCCAGCAAGCCGGCGCCGTCGCCATGGTCCTCGCTAACAACACGCGAGAAGAGCCGTTCGCGATGTTCACGATGGCCTCCGACCTCGCGTCGAGCGAGCCCATCACCATCCCGTGCGTGATGATGTGTTTGCACGATGTACGAGAGCTCTTCAAGCAGTACCCCCCGTCCGTTAAGCATGGCGTCTTGACGCTGGAGATCCACGCTGAGACGAGGGAGCAGGAACTCCTCGCCGAGTGCGAAGCGAAGAGGCACGTGGCCATGCGACTGCACGCGAAGGAAGCTGGAACAGGGTCTTCGGACGACAGCGCAGGCGGGTGGGGCGCGGCGCTCAAACTCAAGACGATGTTGCTCATCAAGCGATGGGAGTCGCCAGCTGCGTCCGCCGACTCTATCAAGGAAGCGATGCCGTCTGTTCCGCGCGCTGAGACGCAAGTCTCCGAATGCGACGAACCAGTCGACCCAGTGCCCAAGCCGCCGCTCTTCGCGTTCGTGCAGTGGGCGACAAGTGCTTCTGAATTCGTGCTCTTCTTCGCGCCGCTTGCAGACTTCTGTCTCGTGGCGAACAACGCCATCTATGAAGGTCGCCGGGTCGTCTGCGATCCTCTTCTGGCCCACGAGGATCCGCTTCGGAACGCCGCAAAACTCGTCGACGCCGTCGCTCTCGTCCAACGCGGCGCTTGCACGTTCCCAGCCAAGCTCGAGCGCATCCAGCGGTGCGGTGCAGTCGCTGCGATCGTCGGGAACGACGACGCTGAGGACGAGGACGCGGCGTTCGTGATGAGCGTCGACCACATCAAAGTGGACCATGTCACGATCCCAGCCGTCATGGTCTCGCGGCGCGTCTTCCGGCGGCTGCTCGACGAAGGCCAGCCGCAGCAGCTCCGCATCCTATGTCTCTCGGGCGAGGCAGCGGCCGAATGCCTCACGCGAGCCGGTCAGTCAATCGCCCTCACTGCGATCCCTTCGCCGCTGCAGGACCCTAGCGATGACGCTGCGGTGAGTGCTGCAACGAGACTCCACGCGGCTTGTCGGGCCGGCGACCACGGCGCGTGCCAGCGCGTCTTGGACGAGGCCTGTGCCGACGAAAGCGCTCGACGCGAGCTCGCCACCGCGAGCGACAAGCTCCAGCTGACAGCTCTGCACCACGCGTGCGCTGCTGAGTTCCCCCACGCCGGCCTCGAGCACATCGTTGCGCTGCTGCTTCGCGTCGGTGCTCAGGCCAACGCACGCGACCTGGCGCTGCACACGCCACTGCACCTCGCGTGTCTGCGTGGGTATGCGTCCTGTGTCAAGCGCCTCTTGGCGTCGGCCATCGACACCCACGAGCTCGCGACCGCGCGAAACCTGGGCGGGGCCACGCCGATCCACTACGCTGCGTTGGCCGGCAGTACGCAGTGCTTGGAGCTGCTGCTCAGTGTCAATGCACGGCGCGTGGACGGCGACAAGTATTGCTTTGATGGCGTGGATGAACAAGACGTGGACGGCGCGACACCTCTCCACGTCGCGTGCGCGTCGGTCCACGTGGACTGCGTGCTCTACCTGATCGCAGCCAACGCCGACCTCTCGCGTCGCGACAACCACGGCCGCACGCCCCTCCAGATCGCGTGTGCGCTCGTGAACGGCCCCACGACGTCGTTGAAGGCTCTCCATATCGTCGAGAAGCTCATGGACGCCGGGTCGCCGGTCTCCCTAGGCAGCGAGGCCCAGCTCGCGATCGACGTCGTCGAGTCCAAGGCCGTCAAGCGCGAGCTGGAGATCGCGTTCCTCCGGCGGGAGGCGCACATGTCCCGTGCCACCTTCCATAGGCTCACGACTCAGCTTGAAGCGCAGAACGAGGCCATGGGGACGCTGAGTCGCGCGCTCGAAGGTCTCAGCGAGCAGCACGAGGCAGCGCGTCGCTTGGCGGACGAGAAGGAAGTTCGCCTTTGCAGGCAGCAGCGACAGATCGAGCAGCTCCAGCTGCAGATGAAGACGCTGCTGCAGATCCTCCACAGTCGCGGAGAAGCTGGAGGAGGACACGCCGGCGGCATGGCGCTGCTCACGGGCTTGTCGACGCAACCGTCGAGTGGGTTTGAGGCGGACGAGTCCGAGTCAGCACGAGCACAAGACGCGGCGCTGGCTCGGGATCTGGGCAAGAAGTGCTGCCGCGAGCGTCTGTTCGCGCTCGCGCAGACCTACTTCGAGCGGTCGCTGAACGTGTTCCCGTTGCCCGGCGTCGCGCGGCTCCTGGAAGAGACGAAGGCGCTGCGCAGAGAAGCAGAGAAGCGCAATGGAAAAGCCGCGAGCCATCGACTGAAAGCCGTGGGAGAAAGTGACGTGGTGCGGCTGCGTCGTCTGATAGGAGAGATGGCCGCTCCGCAACGGACCAAGGAAACGCTTCTGAGAGAGGCAAGCAAGCTCGAGCGGCTCGACCACAGCGCCAGCGAGTACGGCACGAC
>JAADVR010000996.1:0-11319 GCA_023335855.1 Pythium scleroteichum
CCACATCTGTTTGAAACATAAAATGCATACCGACACAGCCACGCCTTTTTGACTTAAAATCCAGGACATTAATCCATAGGCTCGTATGCAACAGTTTACCGCTCCCCCCAGTGGAAAGCAAAGTCCATCTTGTGAAAATGCATCAACAAGACTGCACCAAGCACACCATAGTTCGTCCCTTAACTTCTATGAAAATGTCCGACTCCAGAAAAACCTATGTTATAATTAGTTGTCATGTTATTCCAATTATTCCCGATCGCTCATCGGCGATTGTCCTGCGAATAATCTTAAGCATCTCAACTCTGGCACTCATCGTTCAAGTCTACAACCTTAAAGGAAACCCATATAACTTTATTTTAATATTCGTATTTATCGCTTCATTAATAGCCACTCGTTCTTTTAACGGTACGAACAAAAACAGATAAATAAAAACAATAGGCATGGCTGGCTCTATAGTTCAATCCTGAAACTAATCCAAAAAGGCCAACCAGACGTACCTGGTTGACCTCAAGTCCAAAATTCATGAAAAATTTCGCCTGATAAAATAACTTGGTGTGCAGCTCCAAGCATGGCAATAACTGTTGACCAAATTGCTACCATAAGGAGAATACGTTTTGTCGTCCGGGTCGTAGAGCTCCCAGAAGGTGTCCGCCCCATCTTTTAGCATGCCGCCCCAATACCTTCGGATCTGCTCCAGTGCCTTCTCCTCTTCCCCGCACATAAGCAATGCATCAACATAATGATGAACCATGTACGGCGTGGTCATGCCAATAGCTTCTTCGTTACTCATTAACCGATCAAGTAATTGCCGGGAAGCTGGAGCATCCATGATCTCAGCCAGTACCATCCATACTTGCGATGCCCAGGATACCTGTCTTTTTTCACCACTGACGAAAAAGCCCTGCTCACCATCCCACAGATATGTGTGGGCTGCTTGCTCAGCGTCTTTGATGTGTGCGTTAATCCATTGCTCAGACTCCGGCAACTCTAGTTCTTTGGCAATCGACCTTCCCCTTTTCATACTATAGATGAGAACTGCCTGAGCACCGGCCTGTTTATTTAGTTCTTCATGCCAGTCCAGAAAACAATACCATGTATCGTCATCCCTTACGATGCCCCGCTCATCAAGTCGTTTAAGCCCAATCTCAATCTGTTCTCTAGCCACCGGCCAAAGTTCTTCCAACGTTTCCCTGTCCTTGGTAGCTTCAAAATAGTCCCATAATGTCGCAATAAAGAACAACGCATAGTCATATAGGTAAATGTCGTCCACGTACGGTTCCGGTTGTTCGTACAAACAGGCTCCTACCTGGCCTCCCTCTAATCTCGTTCCGGCAAAGAGATAGAGACAGCGCTTGACGAGATCATTACAGCCGAATGTTTCATAATTGACGAGGGCCTGAAGGCGAAGATCTCCGATCCATAAACGTCGATCGCGCTTCGGTCCATCTTCGAATACCATCTGCATGCAATCCCGGAGTGTCTTCACGGACACGCGATCTATTTCCAGCAGCTCCGTGTCGATATCTTCAGGCAATTGAGGTACTGCCCCTATGTCTGCTGAGGTCACCGTCATGCAATATATATCGTTAATTCGAATATCGTAACGTATCGACGTTTCTACCACCTCGATTTTCAGATACCGAAAGGCATACCGACGGTCCAGTGTTAGCGTGCCAGGTAACACATCCATATTCACGATCTCGTCCTGAAGCCATGAACGGCTAAGCCAACCCGAATATTCTGCAAAATCCTCACCGACCTCACAGGGCATTTCTCCAAATGTGAGCTTCAACCTGAGAGGTGCATCTGCATTGCTACGTTCGTTAAGAAGCGACAAGGTCAGATAACCGACGAGATGCTCCCCGAAATCCAGCGTAACACTGTCTCCCTTGCACAACACTTGATCAGATAGTTGTTCTGCTAAGCCGAGTGGTTCGATACGCCATCCCTGAAAAGCCGACGCATCCGGAACTGCGCTCACGATATGTTCCGGATAGACCTTTTGCTGGTGAAGCTCCGGCATTAGACGCTGTGCTTTTTCCAGCCAGGCGTTGTTTATCACTTTTTCATTCATTGCAGTGTCCTCCTTAACCTTTGACCGCCCCAACGGTCATGCCACCGATAAAATATTTTTGCAGGAACAAGAACGCCAGCAGCAACGGTAGTGCGCACAGAAAGCACGCTGCAAACAGGACATTCCACTGCGTGGGATTTTGCTGATCGCCCAAAAATCCGAGCATGGCCAGTGGTAACGGTGAATCTCCTGCGCTGGAAATAAAGATCATATTGAAGAAATAATCGTTCCAAATCCAGACACCTTGCGTAATAATGACCGAAACCGTTACCGGAATGAGTAAGGGGAACACGACGGTCCAGAACCGTTGGAATAATCCCGCCCCATCGATGTGCGCCGCTTCTTCTACCTCCTCAGGCACACCACTTCGAATGAAGCCCGTGTACAGGAAAGTTGAAAACGGCAGACTGCACGTAATGAACATGAAAATAGGCGTATATTGATTCGTTGGAATATGCAGTGCATTGATCATTTGCACGATCGGTATCAATACCATTTGCGCAGGTACCACGAGTCCGGACAAAAAAAACAAATACATGAACTTACTTAGCTTTGTCTTCAAACGGGCCATCGGGTAGGCCGCCATCGCCGCAAACAGGACAACAAACACGACCGATACGCCGGTTAACACCACGCTGTTCCATAGCGCTTCCGGAAAGTGCATGCGATCGAAGGCAGCCTTGTAACTTGCAAAAGACATCTCCCGGAACAGGACCAGCGGATTTGTGTTGTTGCTTGGATCGCGGAGTGATGTCGAAAAGGCAATAATTAACGGAATCAGGTTTAATGCCATCACCAACAACACAACAACCTGAACGGACCCTTTCCCCAAAACTTTACGAAGCATCATGCCGACACCTCCCGTTTGTTCATTTTCAGGACAAAAACAGCGGTAATGACGATAATCACGGCAAAGGAAATAACGCCAAGAGCCGAAGCTTTACCAAAGAGTTGTTCGGTAAATGCCATCTTGTAGATGGTATAAATCAGCGTGTTGGTAGCCGTGCCGGGACCGCCATTTGTCATGATAAACGGGAAGTCGAACGCTTTGAGTCCATTGATCAAACTTAACGTCACGTTGATTGTAATCGCTGTTGCCAGTAATGGAATCTTCACATGTCGCAGCAATCTCCATGAGCCGCAGCCATCAATCCGTCCGGCTTCCAAAAGGTCGCTCGGAACAGTCTGTAGTCCTGCAAGGAAGATAATCATTGTCGTTCCGATCGTCTTCCAGATTTCCACGAAGATAATAGAATACAGTGCGGTCGAGTAATCACCCAGGAAATTCAGTTCATTTGCGATACCCAGTTTATCGAGAAAGGAAGAAATCAGCCCGTAATCCGGCATATAGACGTAACTCCACAAAAAGCCGACGACAATCGCACTGAACAAAGTGGGAATATACGCCAGGGAACGGTAAATCCCGGTTCCTCTTATTTTCATGTTTAACAGTAATGCCATTGCCAAACCGATGATATTGCCAGCTATGACGGTGACAAACGTATAGATCAGTGTATTTTTTAAAGAAATGCCTAGGATGTCGCTCCGGAACAATTCCTTATAGTTTTCGAAACCGATATAGTTATAGGCTTGGGCGTACCCGTTATAGTCCGTTATACTGTACTGGAACAACCGCAGGATCGGGAAGATCCAGAAGGTCAGGTAGAAGATCAATGCCGGCAAAGCAAACCAGTACATGGACTTTTTCATTACAGTAGAGCTCATCCTGCTCCATCCTTTCCAAGGGGCCTGCGGCAAGGGAAGAAGGACAATCATTCTCCCCTTTACAGCAGACAGCATCGTTTGGTTCTAGTTTTTCCATAGCTCTCTAAACTTGGTTTCCATGGCGTTTGCCACATCTTCTGGTGTTGTTTTCTGTCCAGCAATAATTTCGGCAAACTTAGCCTGCATGACGTCCGATACTCCGGCTGGCCACATCTGGTTGCTAAAGTAGATGGAATTTCCAGTTTGTTGATAGTTGTCATTCACTTCCTTAAACAATTCATTTTCAAGTTCTACGTCCTTATAGACGCTGATGGAACTGTTGGCTTCCACAAATGCTTTGAACAGATCGGATTCACCATCAAACAGGTAGTTCAGTACTTCCTTGGCTGCATCCAGGTTTGCCGATTTGGCGTTCAAAGCGTATCCGGCAGATGTTGCAGCAGATACAAACACCGGCTGTTCCGGCTCGTTACCTGGTAATGAAGCGAATCCGCGAGTAAATTCGGCAGCGCCTTTGGACGTCATGGAGGCATAATCCCATGTTCCCGTAAAGGTCATTGCTGCTTTCCCGTCGATAAACAACTGCGCAGATTGGGCACTACCAATGCCAAGTGAGTTTTTGACGACGTAGTTGTTATCATAGAGCTCTTTGTATTTGGATATGGTTTGAATCCACTTTGGATCAGTCAGCGATTTTTCACCGTTCTGCAATTTGACATCAAAATCCAGCTCATTCGGATACACGACATTCGCTGCAATCGGATACATTCCGAATTGGATCATCCAAGGGTCCTTGTCTCCCATCGCAATTGGCGTTACGCCCGCTGCCTGCAACTTTTGACACAAATCCAGAAACGAAGGCCAATCCTTCGGAAACTCGGAATATCCCGCTTGTTGTAACAACTCCTTATTGTAGTAAACGCCCAAGAAGTCCAACCCTTCGGCCACGCCGTAAGGTTTACCCTCATAGGACATATCTTCCTTCGCTCCTTGGCTGATGTTGTCCCAGAACTTTAGATCTGACAGATCCGCAGCGAAGCCTGCCTTTGCAAAATCAATGACACCGCCAGCCGCATTTTTCGGGAAAATCCAGAAAATGTCCGGTCCCTGTCCAGCCGCAAGCTTGGTTCGAACAGATGTATTGTATTGATCATCAGGCAACTTTTGTACTTCCAAGTTAATGTTCGGGAACTTCTCTTTGACTAGGCGCGGCAAGGTCTCCAGCTCGAAATCCTCTCCCTCGGATGCCTTGTTTCCCGAAAGCATCATCGTCAACGTAATTGGCTTTCCTGACTCATCTGTACTCCCGTTATTGGTATCCGTACCGCCCCCCTCCTCGCTACTGGAGCTGCATGCGCTCAGAAACATCAAGAGCAGTACCAAAGTTAGGGACCACAGTCGTTTTCTTTTTTTCATCTTGTCATTCCCCCAATTCATGTTTATTCTTGCTTTGTGCACATTCTCATCATACGGTGGGCAAAAGTGCATTTGCTTTGGCTCGTATGGTGCACTATTTTTAGAATTGACAAATGGCGGGAGGAGCACGTATGATTCTGTTCAACATCAAAACTAAACTTTTTCTGGTCCTCGTCCTCGTATCAATCGTGCCAATTATCGTTGTGTCTGTCAGTTCCTATCGCAGTTACACGAAGCTGGTGAATGAGCAGACCTCTCTCGTGACGTCGACAACTATAGGCAATTCGGTCAAGAGCATGGAGGAAATTTTGCAGAACATCGACCGGATCTCTGTCACACTCCTTCAGCAGTCTTCCAATGCAACCGCTTACAGCACTGTGAGTGATGAACTAATCAAGTTGAACGGTACCAACGATCAATATGAAATCTTCATGATCCGCAGCAAATTGAAATTGATCTTTGAAAACATTCTGCTTGGTTACAATTACATCAATGGTTTGTACCTTTTCACACCTGATGGCAAATGGATAAGCTATGGCAGTAGCGGTACAGACCTACGCCTCGATTATGTAGCACTTCGGGATGAGTGGTATCTGGATACGATCCAGCGTAAAGGCGATTTGTATATTGGTGAAGTAGGCGTCAAACCTTACATCATTAACGCCAAGGAATCCATTGGCTTCTCCAGAGCCCTCTACGATCCCAACAACAACGAGTTCCTAGGCGTGTTTATGCTGGATTGCAGTATGAACATTTTTGACGGTCTAAAACGTAACCCGGCACCAAGCTTGTCCAATCTATATCTGGCGAACGACGCTGGCGAGATCCTGTACTCCAGCGACGGAAGTAGAGTTGGCACTCCTCTCTCCGATACTCTGGCTGCGGCAACGCATCAAGTCGGAAACAGTTCACAGTACAAATCAATCCAAGATAACATGATGACGGTAATCCAGAAAGTTCCTGGTCGCAATTGGAACGTGATTGCCAACATCTCTATGGATCGGTTGTATGAGGAGTACAACATCTCACAAAAGTTGCTGTTATACGTGGCCGTAAGCTGTGCCGTCATTTTCCTTCTACTTTCCTTTTTCTTGTCCAACCTGATCACCAAACCCATCATCGAATTGACCAAACTGATGCGCAAAACCAAATCTCATCGTTTTGTGACCATCAAGCCTCAAGTAACAAGGCAAGTCGATGAAATAGGCATCCTTTACCACGAGTTCAACAAAATGATGAAAGATATCGATACACATATCCGAGAGAGTTACCAGAATAAAATCCTCATGCTGGACTCCCAGATGAAGGCATTGGAAGCACAGATCAACTCCCATTTCCTCTACAATACGCTGGAGTCGATTAATAGCATTGCCGAGATCGAAGAAGTCGAGAGTATTGTTGTGATGACCAAGTCACTCGGGGACATGTTCCGCTACAGCATCAAAACGGACAGCGAGCTGGTCGCGGTCAGCGAAGAACTTCAACATGTAGAAAACTACATGGCCATCCAGCAGATTCGGTATGGTGACAAGTTCGCGTTCAACCTGAATGTAGACCCGGAAATTCGGAGTCGTCGCATGCTGAAACTTCTGTTGCAACCACTCGTGGAAAATGCCATCTATCACGGGTTGGAGAACAAACGTGGGAAGGGTTCCGTTACCATTACCGGTTTGTTTCAGGGGGACAGCATCGTGTTCGAGATCTGGGACGATGGCGTGGGCATGTCCTCAACACAAGCGGAGGAACTTCGACAATTGCTCCAGCAGCCACCTGAATTCGTCACCGTTGGTCAAAGGCATAAACAAAGCATCGGCATCAAAAACGTGCATTCACGAATTGCTTTGTATTACGGAGAGGGTTACGGCCTTTCGTTTCATACCGATTTGAATACAGGAACTCGAATTACACTCGAAATTCCGGCCAATTGGGAAAAGAGGTGACCAAGAGATGTACACGTATATCGTTGTGGACGATGAACCCTTGATCCGCAAAGGTTTGTTGAAAAAAATCGGGACTTTTGAGCACTCGCTTGAACTCTTAGGCGAAGCAGATAACGGGGCAGATGCCTTGGCTTTGATTGAATCGTTCAAGCCGGACATTATCTTTACGGACATGCGCATGCCTGAGGTCGACGGCAAGCTGTTGATCAGGACAGTATGCCAGCAATATCCGCGTATCAAATTAATTGTCATTAGCGGACATACCGATTTTGATTATATGCAGGAGGCCATCTCTGCGAAAGTTGTAAATTACCTGCTGAAGCCTTTTAGCCGGGATGAGATCCACGGTACGCTTCACCAAGCCATCCAAGCCATCGAACAGGAGCGCTCTCTTCAGCGGGAAGTCGTTCTAAGAGAAGTAGAAACGGAGCAGATGAAAAGGGATGCAGACATGCAAGCCTTCCTGAATTATGTGCTGGCTCCCCATTCATCCATCAAAACACCTGTGTTCCGCTCTGCGGAATTTGCCGCCATCATGGCATCTGACCAGTTCATTTTATTGACGATTTATGGTCCTCAACCGCTTACAGCACAGCAACTACCTACCTTTTCGAATGGCCTGTACATTCCTCATCCACAAACGGATCAGGTACTGTTTTTCCTGATGCATGATCTGGATTGCTCAGGCCAGCTTGATTTGCAGAAAATGGCGGAACAAACTGCGAGTATCATTTTGACCAAATCCGAAACTACGGATTGTTGTGTGGGGATCAGCTTGCCTCATACAGGCATTGGTGGGGTCCGAGAAGCTCATCATCAAACGATCCTTGCGTTGGACGAACGAGCCATTACCGATTTTGGCAAATGTTACGTATTTTCACGGGAGCAATTTCCTTTACATCAACTGAAGTGGGCTCGAACATATGAACTGTTATTTTTTATAGAGAGCGGGAATGTGCCGAAGGTGGAAGAGCTCATCACCGATTTCTTTGCTTTCTACATACGCCAGCCTGACGCTTTGCTTGCCCACCTGAAAGAGCAGTGCAGAGACATTATCACGGAAACCAAACGGCTGCTGAGTAACTATATCCAGAACGGAGGTAACAGTAGCGCCTCTTCCAGCTTGGAGGCCGTCCTGAACGTCTCGTTCGATATGGAGTGCATTAGGCATTACATGGTAAAGGTGCTGACGGGAACAGCTCTTCTGCTTAAAGAAGACAACCCCTACGCATCAGATCAAGTGATCGACAACGTCAGGACATATATCGATAATCACTATACCAAGGATTTAACGCTGGAATGGGTATCGTCCCTGTTCTACCTGAACCCGAGTTACCTCAGTCATTTATTTAAAGAAAAGACATCCGAGAACTTCACTGATTACGTAAACAGACTACGGATCAGGCAAGCCAAGCAGCTCTTAACGAGCACAGACGATAAAATCTATCGGGTTGCCAAACAGCTGGGTTACGACAATCCAAAATATTTTTTTCGGGTGTTTAAAAAATTGACCGGTTGGACTCCAGAGGAATACCGAAAGCAACACAAATCCTTCACCGCAAACAACAAGGAACCAGGCCATGTATGATGGCCCAGTTCCTTGTTTTCGTTGTTCTGGTTCTTAGTGATCCAGCCGTTCTATTATCCGGTCATGCACACGGACAATAACAGTTGCAAGTTGTGCCCGTGTAAGGGTGCTCTGTGGTTGTAACAGTTTATCCGGCGTACCTTGAAATATACCAAGCTGAATGGCCGTTGCCATGACTGCCCGGTTATTTGGTGTCAGCTGGGCCTGATCCTTAAAATCTTCCAGCCATGATTCAACCTCTGCTTTCGGCAGTTTCGTATCCACCCCAGACAAGTTCAGCGCACGAATGAGCACCATTGCCATATCCTCACGTGACATTGGGGCATTTGGCAGGTACTGCCCTTCTTCCATCAGGCCATATTCCTTGGAGGCTCGCAAAATCGGATCAAACCATTTCTCGTTTGCTGCCGCTCCCCCCGGCTCAATTCCTAACGCATTCAATGCAGCCATCAACGTTTGAGCTGATGTTGTCGTACCCTGGGGTTGCATGCAGCGTTCCGATACGCCATTGATCAACAGCAAGCTGTTGGCTTTGGCTATATCTTTGGCATACCAAGCTGAAGGTTTAACATCAACAAATTCGCGGAGCGAGTGAATCGCAACGTACGTGCCTCCTTGGTTTAGCAGTACTTTCCATACCTTGTTTCCGTTTGTGTCTTTGGTCAACACGCCAGGCACCGGCGTAATTTGGCCTCCTGCTCCAACATATGCGATTGCTGTGGAGTTTGCAGCTACGACATCGTTAACAGGCAGCGCTGCAATGACATACGTGTTCTGCTTATCTTTGATGGATACGTTCCATGGATCACCGATGACCCGGATGCCAGATGAGCGGATACTTGCTGCCTTAGCTTGATCAGCAACATCCCCCGTTTGCACGGTCACGACAGCAGAAACATTGCCCTCCGAATCCGTTTCTCCTTCAGTCTTGGACCCGGATGCTGGTGGCTTGGCAGGAGTTCCAACACTACCTGATCCAGGCGTGCTTGGCGAATCAGGATTCGTTCCTGGATTTCCTGGATTTGTTCCCGGCTCTTTCAACGTAAATGACAAACCGTCAATCCGAAGATCTGGTTCATGAAACACCAGATACAGATCATGTACGCCGCTCACGGCAGCAGAAATATCCGCCTCTACGTCAACGTACCCTAATTCTTTGACCGTTACGTTAGCATTGCTAATCTTGTAGGAGACAGGTTCTGTCACCGGTACGTTCCATACAGCAAGCGGTGCGGTATCGAGCGCATCCGCATGCAACGAGATCGTGCCACCTTGCACATTAGATGCGACAGTTGCCCTAACCTTCTGCGCACCTGTCAGGTCAGCCTTAGGCAACGCGATCCACGATCCATTTTGTTTGGACCGAACTGCGTAATAACCTCCAACAATCGCTTTGGCTTTTAATTGAGCTGCCGTGCGTTCCTTGGACACTTCGTGGTAAACGACTTCATTTGAAGCAAACGCATGATCAAATACATTTATGGGTTGGGTAAGGGGTAAGGTCGCAATCGACTTCCCACCAATGCTTAATGCCTTCGATACTTGCACGTCTGCATCCGCTGCCGAGGTCCCAATCATGAATTCATAACTGCCCTGTTCAACGATCCATTCACTCCGATTCACATCCCATAATGCCAGCGTTTGTGGATCAACTTGCAACAGGACTTCTTTTGTTTCACCCGGAGTGAGATGAATCTTCTCAAATGAAACCAGCTTCTTTTTAGGCGCATGTGCGCCGTATGCAGAGTTGCTGTTACGGGTGTACAGCTGCACAACCTCGGAAGTGGCTACGTCTCCTGTATTGGTTACGCGGACCGACACCGTGAATGGTTCATCTCCCGTTACAGAAGACGATACGGTCAGGGAATCGTACGTAAAATCAGCATATGATAACCCGTAACCAAACGGATAGGTCACTGTGGCATCTGTATACATATAAGTCAACTCAGATTCAATGGGGTCTGCATTCGTCATATCAACCGTAAATCGGGGGTCGATGTCGTCAAGACCAGTAGAATTCCCTTCTGGTACGACATAAGAACTAATAGATGGAAAAGCATCCATGCCTGCATACCATGTGGACGTCAGGCGGCCTGTCGGCGCGTAATCTCCGTACAACACCTGAGCCAGAGCATACGAATCGTATTGACCCCCATATGGCTGGTAAACGATCGCCGAGACGTTAGGGTTGTTCTGAATGCGCTCCATGTTTACAGGGAAGCTCGATTTAACCACGACAATGGTTTTCTTACCCTGGGTTGCAAAGGCAGCAGATACTTTGTCGACCAGTTCATAATCTGCCTCGCACATATCGAGGGTAGACCGGTCGTTACCTTCTCCTGCGCTATGTCGTGGAATTGCGCCGACAAAGACGATGGCATAATCGTCTTCCGTGGCTCTTGCTGCTACCTCTTCGCCCACGTTCTTCACCACGGCCTTCTCAAACTTCACCTCGTCCGGGCGATTCGCAGCGTTATCCTTGCTTCCCAGTGGAGATGATGTTGTCACGAGCTTACCAGCATCATCTACCTTGATAAAGCGTCCGTTGGCATAATACCAATTTGTAAAGTCACCAG
>JAADVR010000997.1:0-11307 GCA_023335855.1 Pythium scleroteichum
CGCGTCTCGCTGGACCACACACTCTGCCGATGCCATTATCCGTTTTACTCCCGGGTAGACACCTCGCCTTTCCTCACCCCCCACCATGGCCAACTTCCAGAAGATCAAGGTCGAGAACCCGGTCGTCGAGCTCGACGGCGATGAGATGACGCGCATCATCTGGCAGGACATCCGCAACAAGGTTCGTGCGTGTGCGTGGGTGCGACTATCGTAGAGAGAGACTCATGGGTGTATATACCTTTTGCAGCTGATCCTGCCGTTCCTCGACATCAACATCGAGTACTACGACTTGGGCCTTGAGAACCGTGACGCTACCAACGATGGTGAGAGTCAGCTCTGCGATTACTCTGCACCCTGACCCCAAGGAACTGACCCGAGTGTGCTATGGATACCAGAGGTGACGCTCCAGGCCGCGGCGGCCATCAAGAAGCACAACGTTGGCATCAAGTGCGCGACGATCACGCCCGATGAGGAGCGCGTCGTGGAGTTCGGCCTCAAGAAGATGTGGCTGAGCCCGAACGGCACGCTCCGTAACGAGCTCGGCGGGACGGTCTTCCGTGAGCCGATTCTCTGCAAGAACATCCCTCGTCTGGTGCCGGGCTGGAAGGAGCCGATCATCATTGGCCGCCACGCCTTCGGTGACCAGTACAAGGCCATTGACTTTGTCGCTAAGACCAAGGGCTCGTTCAAGATGACCTTCACCCCGGAGGATGGCAACGCCCCGGAGGAGTTCCACGTCTACGACTTCAAGCACGAGGGCGGCGGCGTCGGCATGGGCATGTACAACACGGCCGAGTCGATCTCGGGCTTTGCCCGCTCGTGCTTCGAGTACGCTCTCGAGCGCAAGATGCCGCTCTACATGAGCACCAAGAACACCATATTGAAGCGCTACGACGGCCGCTTCAAGGACATCTTCGAGGACCTGTACAAGCGTGACTACGAGGCGAAGTACAAGGCCGCCGGTATCTGGTACGAGCACCGCCTCATTGACGACATGGTCGCGCAGTGCCTCAAGTCCAAGGGCGGCTTCGTCTGGGCCTGCAAGAACTACGATGGTGACGTGCAGTCCGACATCCTTGCCCAGGGCTTCGGCTCGCTTGGTCTCATGACCAGTGTGCTGCTCACGCCGGATGGAAAGACGGTCGAGGCCGAGGCGGCCCACGGCACGGTCACGCGCCACTACCGCGTGCACCAGAAGGGCGGCGAGACCAGCACCAACTCGATTGCCAGCATCTTCGCCTGGACGCGCGGCCTCCTCCACCGCGCCAAGCTCGACGGCAACGACAAGCTCAAGCTTTTCTGCGAGGAACTCGAGACGGTCATCGTCGAGAGCGTCGAGAACGGCCAGATGACCAAGGATCTCGCACTCATCATCTACGGCGACGACCTCAAGCGCGAGCACTACCTCAACACGTTCGAGGTGCGTCTACCTGCTTATCTTATCTTGCGATTCCAATTTACTAACCGTTCGCTTGTCGTTGTCTCAGTTCGTCGAGAAGATCGCGCAGAACCTCACGGCGCGCCTGGCCGCGAACCCGAGCTTCAGCCGCCTCTAAGCAAACCCCGCTCTTCGCCACGGCACTGGAAAACACGTGTAACACGCTGCAATAAAACCCATCCATTTGTACGACAACTCTCTTCAACCAAAGTTCACCGTGTTTTGGAACACATCCATCCACCTCACTTCCATTCTGCGCTATTTAGCGTGGACCACATCACCGTACCCGTTTACTGGTGCCATGATTGTGTACCATGTTGACGGTACCTTCTCCCCCGCCCACCAAACTGTTGATGCAATACGTCTTGAAGAAGAGCTCCTCAGCAGCCGTCATTAGCGTTCGCTGCCGACGTCACACCGCTCGCCGTTCATTCTCCCAGCGGCGGCCATGGCGGTGCTCTCCAAGTCGCACGCCGTCTCAGGGCTCGTGTCCACGGCCTCGCTCGTGCGTTCTGCTCTGGGGCTTGAGAGCGTTCCGTGGCTGACTTTGGTGTGGGGCGCTAGGTGGCATTGGCGCTGGCGATCCGCGAGCATGGACAGAAGGCCGCGGGCGCCGCGCTGCGCGAGGAGTCGCAGTTCATGACCAAGAAGCAAGGCAACAAGCAGAAGGTCGCGGTGAACAAGGTGCGGTAGGAGAGCGAAGAGAGAGACGCGGCTGATAGATGCTCACAGGGTCTGTGCAGGAGTTCATGGACCGCTTCACGCGGCTCTTCAAGGTGATCGTGCCGGGCGTGTTCACGCCAGAGGTGGGCTACGCCGTGCTGGTCGCAGGGCTGCTCGCTGCGCGCACGTCCTTCGACATCCAGATCCTGCAGATCATCACGTCGATCGAACGCGCCATGTACGACGACGTCGTTTCCCTTCGAAGGCTTTCTAGGAGACACTGACGATTTTGCTTTTGCGGTGCGTAGTATCTCGCAATCGACCGAGGGCTTCGTGCACCACCTGCGCCGCTTCTTCCTGCTCATGTTGCCCGTGTCGTGCGTCAACTGTCTGCTCAAGTACGGCCAGACCGAGCTCACGCTGCGCTTTCGCAGCCGGCTCACCAACTACCTCTACGGCCTTTACCTCAAGGGCTTCATCTACTACAAGGTATCGAACCTGGACAACCGCGTCTCGAACGCCGACCAGCTGCTCACGGTCGACGTCGAGCGCTTCTCCAACTCGGTCTCCGACTTGTACTCGAACGTGTCCAAGCCGATTCTCGACATCGCAATCTACGCTGTCAAGCTCACGTCGTCGATTGGCTTCCAGGGCCCGGCGACCATGCTCGGCTACTTGGTCTTTTCGGGTATGTTCCTGACTTGGCTGCGCCAGCCCACGGGCCGCTTCACGATCGCCGAGCAGAAGATGGAGGGCAACTTCCGCTTCATGAACTCGCGACTCATCACGCATAGCGAGGAGATCGCGTTCTACAACGGCAACGTGCGCGAAAAGCGCATCATCGACCAGTCGTTCAAGAACCTCATCGACCTCGTGCGTCGCTCGCAGCAGTTCCGCTTCTCGGTGAGCGTCATCGACAACATCGTCGCCAAGTACTTCGCCACGGTCGTCGGCTTCCTCGTCGTGTCCAAGCCTTTCCTCGACAATAACCACCCTCGCCACCTCAAGTCGTCGTACGCCGAGCGCATGGAGGACTACTTCCGCTCGGGCAAGATGCTTATCAAGCTCTCGGAGGCCATGGGCCGTCTCGTGCTCTCTGGTCGTGAGCTCACGCGTCTTGCTGGCTTCACGGCCCGCGTGACCGAGATGATCGACGTGCTCACTGACCTCGAGCAAGGCAAGTACCAGCGCACGATGGTCAAGAGCAGTAAGGAGGATGAGAACGGCGACGTGACGAAGGAGAAGTCGTCTGCTGACTCGCTCGACCTGTACCCCGGCAAGGGCAAGCTCGTTCACCAGGACCACGTGATCCAGTTCCAGAACGTTCCGCTTGTGACGCCTAACGGCGATGTGCTCGTCAAGTCGCTCGACGTGCGCGTCGAGTCGGGCATGAACGTTGTCGTCGCCGGGCCGAACGGCTGCGGCAAGTCGTCGCTTTTCCGCATCCTCGGCGAGCTCTGGCCCATCTTCGGCGGCACGCTGACCAAGCCCGAGCGCAACGGTCTCTTCTACATCCCGCAGCGTCCGTACCTGACGCTCGGCAGCCTGCGCGACCAGATCATCTACCCACACTCGCTCGAGGAGATGAAGGCGTCTGGCCGCACGGACGCTGACCTGATGGTGTTCTTGGAGAAGGTTCAGCTTGGCTACCTCGTGGATCGTGAGGGAGGCTGGGACGTCGTGCATGACTGGGCTGACGTTCTTTCAGGCGGTGAGAAGCAGCGTGTCGCCATGGCGCGTCTCTTCTACCACAAGCCCCAGTTCGCCATTCTCGACGAGTGTACGTCGGCGGTGAGTGTCGACGTCGAAGGCGCGATGTACAGCCACTGCCGCGAGCAGAATATCACGCTCTTCACGGTCTCGCACCGCAAGTCCCTCTGGGCCTACCACGAATACGTGCTTCGGGTAAGTTTGACTTCAACAAGTTCACGAGGAACCACATTTTTACTCATTTTGTTTGCTGTGTAGTTCGACGGCCGTGGCAACTACGAGTTCAAGAAGATCGAGGAGGCAGACGAGGCGTTCGGGTCGTAGACCACGATGCTTGCCCCACCACGCTGTTCCCTCTATTCGCGCTCCGCTCACGAGCTCAATAGAGCGCATACAGCAAATACTTCTTCTCTGCATTCGGATAGGCCTATCTAACAGATATTCACACTCACTGAACCCTCCCAGTTCTCACTGTCTTCCACTATCTCGCCTACGGCTTGTCGGCGCCGAGACCGATGCTGTCCAAGAACGCGTCCTGCTTTGGATCGCGACCCAGGAACTCACGTAGCATGTCGGCCGCGTTGCGCGTGCTGCCGTGGTGCAGAATGGACTCGCGGTAGGCCAGCCCGGTCGCTGGGTTCAGCAGTCCCTCCTTCTTGAACCGCGAGTGGAACATGTCCACGGAGTAGACCTCGCTCCATAAGTATCCGTAGTACTGCGAGTCGTATCCGTTGGCCAGGTGACCGAACGAGGCAGCGAAGTTGGTGCCGGGGGTCATCTCCAGCCCCATGACCTCGTCGAAGAGCTTGCGAAGCGTTTCGGCCGTGTCGGCTGCCGGCTGCGAGTGAATGAGCTGGTCGAACGTTGAGAGAACGACGTTGTACTTGCACTGCGTGGCCTTGCTGGCTTTCTTGGTGGCGATCAGGCGTTCAATGACGTCCTCCGGGAGTTTCTACATGGAGAAAAGAATTGGTTTCAGCGTACGTCATTCCAGACACATTTCGCTGTACGTACCTCCTTGGTGACGTGGTGGTGCGAGAGTCGCTGCAGGGTGTCTCGTTCCCAGCACCAGTTCTCCAGCATCTGACTGGGGGCCTCGACGAAGTCTTGCTCCACCGTGATGCCTCCGAACTTGGCCGTCGTGGTCTCGGAGCAGATCCAGTGCATCAGGTGGCCAAACTCGTGGAAGAACGTGACGACCTCGCCGTGGTTGAGCAGCGATGGGCGCTCGGCCGTGGGCGCCGGAAAGTTCGTGAACAAGACGATCGTCGGGTTAATCCGCTCGCCTTTCGAGTCGACGCACGACTGCTGGAGACCCATGCAGCCGGCGTGCGTGAACTTGCCTGGTCGTGGGTGCATGTCCATGTAAAAGTACCCCATGAGCTGACCTTCACGACCGGCACGAGTGTCCTTGACCGCAAACTTGCGCACGTCCTCATGCCACACATGGGGCTTCTCAACCTCGGAGAACGAGACGCTCAGCAGCGATTCGTACATGGCCAGCAGCTCCGTGGTGACGTGGGCGAGAGGGAAGTACTCGCGGATCTTCTCGGCGTCGATGTCGTAGTTGGCCTTGACGAACTGGTCCTGGTAGTAGCTCCTGTCCCACATGTTGATCTTGCCGTCGAAAGCGAGCCCGCGGCGCACGCACTCGGCTTCTTTGAGGGCGAGAAGGGCCTCCTTGTCCCGCTTGGCGAGTGGTGTGAGTCGCTCGTTGATCTCCGCGAGAAACTGGTTGACGGCCTCTGGGGATTTGGCCATGCTGAAGAAAACAAAGAAAACTAGTCAGAGCAGTGGAGGCAACAGCGAACAGACCAACGAACTCACAGGGGCTCGAGCTTGAAGGCGGCGTGGGTCTCATAGCCCAGTAGCTTGGCCTTCTCGTGGCGAAGCGCCGTGATATCCTCAAGGATGGGAGTGTTGGAGGCGATGCAGCGACTGTTGAACGCGAACTCCACGCTGCGCCGCGTCTCGAGGACGGTGCACGTCTTGAGAATCGGGAACACCGTCGGGTACGCCAGCACGACCTGAACAAGAAACACAGATGAGACCAGGACACTTGAGACCGCACAATTGCAACTGGCGGTCTCACCTTGTACTTGCCGTCGTCACCCTTGGATAGGCCAGCGAGAAACTCCTTCGTGAGTCCGTCCAGTTCCTCCGCCGAGAAGCTCAGCTCGATGTTCTCCTCGCCGATGTTTTGGCCAAACTGGGTCGTGAGCGTCGAGATCTTTTCCAGGAGCTGCGTGAGCCGCTCGCGCGTGGGCTCATCGAACTGCAGACCGTTGCGCTCGCTCTCGAGCACGCTCTTCTCCACGTACCGCTTGTGCTCGGGCGAGAGCGAGGCCATGATCTCGGCGTTGCTTGCGAGCTGCTTGATCACCTTGTACGTGTCGATCCGCATCTCTTGCTGGGCCTGGAAGGCACCGAACTTCTGCATGGCCATGCCGCAGGCTCCACGGACGGCTGGGTCGGGCGAGCCGTTCAGCAGGATCACGAGGCTGCAGACGCGGCCAACCAGCGCCCCCTCCGCGTCCATCGCGAGTTGCACCGAGTTCTCGAACGTGACCTGGCCAAGTGGCACGCTGGCGATCTGGTCATCGACCTTCTTGGAGTGGGCGATGATCTCGTCCATGAAGGCGGCGATGGCGTCGGGCGAGAGGTCGAAGCGTGGCTCGTAGAAGGTCTCCATGGCTTGAGCTAGTCGATTCCAGGAACCACAAAGTAGCCTTCAGTTCCACGTGCTCCGTAGCTCTCTCCCTGTAAGAGCGCGTGTGGCTTTCCAGAAAGTAGTAATACTACATGCATCAGCACTTTTCCAGAGACCGCAGTTGTCGCCACTGAGCAGAAGCGGAACACAAACGAGGAAAGCGAAGCAACCGCAAATGCAGAAGCCTCTATCGTCAGCACGGATTGGCGGAATAGACACTTTATTGACCAACGTACAAGAACCCGGACGAATACATTAGCGGCTGGCAGACAGGAGCGCGAAGAGATCGGCGCACGCCGGCTCCGTGTTGAGCGTGATCGAGTTGAGACCGTCCGTGTACGGCACGCTCATGTTGAGCTTGGTGAGCGCCTCGTCGAGCAGGATGGCCTGCGTCACGGCGTACGGGTTGTTGCCCGTGATGTAGAACTGCGCCTTGGACGCGATGATGTTCTTGAGCAACGCCGTGAGCGCCGCGAGCGGCCCCGTGGTGCGCTCGACCGTGAGCATGAACTGCTTCGGGACCTGGCCGCGCGGGATGCCGAGCGGCGCGTCGGTCGAGATGGCCTGGCCGAGGTACTGCTGGTCCGAGTAGACCGTCATGTTGAGCACGCCGATGCCGTCGAGGCCGATGTCCGAGTCGTTGTTGAGCGTGATGTTGGTGACCATCTTGTACTCGGTCGCCGTGCAGTTGGACACGGTGATGTGCGTGATCTTGGAGATCGGGTCCGAGAACTGGTTCAGGCCCTTGATCTGGAGCGTGCGCTTGAGGTCGAGCCCGCCGTACGAGAGACCGAGCGCGTGGATCTTGACCTTGGCCACGGCGCCGACCTCGACCGTCTCCTCGGTCATCACGGCCTTGCTGACCTCGCGGAAGACCGACTGGTCGAGAATCTCGGTCGTGCTCTTGATGATGATGTCGAACTCGTCCTTGCCCTTCTTGAGCTTGGTCTCCGGGATCGTGACCTGGCCGAACGCCTTGCCGTTGTACGTGAGCTTGGCCGGGGTCTCGTACATGGTCGCGGCCGCCATGGCGTCCGAGATGACGTGGATGCTGAGCTCGCTCGTGATCTCGTTGGACGAGCGGTCGCCCGACATCTTGAGCAGGTCCAAGTGGTTCACCGTGAGCTTGACCTTGTCCACCTGCTTCTGGAAGATGGCCGGGACGATCGCGAGGAAGAGCACGAGCAGCACGACCGCGAGCACGGCGACGATCGTGCCCACGAGCGCGTAGATCCACTGGCGCTTCTTGAGGGTCCAGCAGAAAAACTTCTTGGTGCGCTGGCTCTTGTCCTCGTCGAACTTGTGGAGCGGCGCGCTCACGGCCACGGCCTTCTCGACCTCCTCGCCGTTGTGGTAGGACGAGTCCACCTTGGGGGTCACGACTACTTGCTCCTGCTGCGTCATCTTGGGCGAATTCGAGAGTGCCGGGAAGGAAATGCCGTTCGGCGGTGGAGCGGGCAAGTCGGGGACTGATGGCCGCGGTGTCGATTGTCAGCCGGCATCGGAAGCTCCTCCCCAGCCAGCGTAACCCAGAGCGGAGGGGAGCGGAGCGGAGGGGACATGATGGGCAAAGTGTACAGGGTAACACACCAAGTGCGAGAGACTGGGCCGAGGTGCACACACAACCGGCCCACTCATCGAGGTTTTATGCCGTTTTGAATGTGGCGTGTGGGCGAGAGGAAACGAAAATCCTATAAAACCTCGCGGAATGGGCATGTGAGAGCGGACGGACAGCCTTTCTCACCGCAACAGAACAAGCTGCCGTCAGTGGATGGCCACTGTGGCTGACATTGGACACTGCGATAGGTTCAAAACAAGGTATAAACATCTATCTCCAGAAGTTTCTCTTCAACGAAATCCGTGCCGGAACACTCCTGAGTTACACCTTGTTCTGGAAGATTACTCCTGGAAGTGTATACACTCCCTGGACCCCGACCCCTTTCCCGCAATTTCTATGACCCCAGCCTCCCGAGTCGCTCTTGCTCTTCGCCGCCCAGTCATCGCCTCATGCTCTCCCTCGCGTAAATTCCAATGCGACGGCCGTGCCGGTGCCACGGCCTCTCGCACTGGAACCGCGTAGTTTGACAATTCTCTATTGCCATCTATGCCCGAGCTGCAGCAGTTGGGTCCTATTCACTGCCACGAGTTTGCAGGTCTGTTCACGAACGGGCAGCTCAAGTCGCCAGGGACTCATCACCCACAATGGGCGTGAGCTACGCCCGCGATTACTCGCGACTGACCGCCGTTTCCAAAAAGCCATCAAATTCGGTCCAGGAACCTATCCAATCAGAGACTCTTGGTCAGATTCCTCTGACTCGGCGTTTTCTTCCGACTCGCGATTGCTCACAGCGCAAACAATAATTGTCGCGGTTTGGTGGGAGCCGCTGGCCGCCAGCCACAAGAAGGTCGAGATGGTAATCCAGTTACATTTTCCTGGGTTCTCCGGAGAGAAATGACGGCTCTGAGTTTCTTTATGTCGGTTTCGAATGCGTCAACGCGGTTCCGAGCAGCTGCCTAGCCGCTTCAGGACGCAGTCATCGCCCTATCGATCGCGCTTCCTTCTGGTGCCCAACTGAAACTTGACGGATCCATGAGATTCACGGCGAGTTCTCACAGGGAACGACGTGAGAGGGAGAGGAGCTTGAACTTCAGTGTCAGCACCGGAAGTTGACGTTTCAGTTGGTCCGCTGGGTGGGTCGCGGAGCACAACTTGTGGGCGTCAAGGAAAGGTTCTGTTCGTTCTCTTCAGTTTAACGCCGCGCTCTCCCGTCGGGAGAGAAGAGAACATGGCGAGAAGGCGAGCACGGTTCCAGCGAATGGAGAACGGTTCCATGCCAGCGGCGAGCGAGTGCAGGACGGCCGAGTGAACAGGATAACGATCAGGTGCATTCGCGCCTTCTCGCGCCTGCCGTGCCGCGGGTCCTCCAGCAACCAAGCGCCGTCCTAACACCCTTCGTTGCGTCCGGAGGCCTCTCGCTCAGACTCATGCTTGGTCTGCGAGTGTACTGCATACACATCTCGGTTCTCGCCCCGTTTGGTCCTCCCGCAGTTTGCGGGCACATGGCCGGGCACATGGTCCCTGCTCTTCACGTGGCTGAGGAGATCGCCAACAACCGAGTCATTTGCTTCGGTCGGACCGACGCGCCTCCACGCTCTTGCCGACGGCACCTCATCGCGGAGAGAAGACGAGAGCCGCTGGTTCGGTCGCGAAGAAGCCGACTACAGCGAAGGGGTTTCCGCCTACGGAAGACATGAGCGTCGCCCTGGAGACGCTCGTAGTACGCTCAGGAGCTCAGCCGAGAGTAACAGCGCGACCGAGAGATTGGATAGAGGAGACCTGAGCAATGCGACGGGTATTTGGCCCCCACTACAACGTAACGTCACAGGAGATCTTGTCTGCTGTACCCGACCTTGGTTGCCACGGTTGGTCCTTTTGTCACCCTCCCACAAGATGACCCAAAGATCCCACTGCCGGCGACGCGCAGCAGCGAAGGCGACCACCAATTCATAGAGCAACTGTGGCTCTGCTGTTGGCAAAATGCGAGCCGCGTGATACCGCGACGTCGGTTGCGAAATACTTGCCCATCAGAGTGTGGACCCGACAGAGCCTCACGGGAAGTCGCGAATACGAGTGGAAGTCGAGCCGCTCGGCTCACGGACTCCACCGCCCGCCAGTGGTGCTCGCGGACTGAGGAGCGATCTCGCTTGCATTTAGCAGATCGGGGGAGCGAGTGACTATTAGACGTTTCTCCTATTCTACGATTGGAAGGCGACGTGGCAGACTCAACGGAGAGCAGTAGCGCGAAGAGGTCGCGACAAGAGTTGCTGTCCTACAAGCCACGCACGAGAACATCGACGCTTTGACGAGTCGCGCTTGGCTTTCTCTTTGAGCGCGCTTCATGAAGGAGCAGCGAAGGATCCAGAGCACGACATCGATTCGTTCTGGCTGCATGCTTGGCAGTGGCTCGAACCGTGGCCTCAGAAGTGACAGCATGACGTCAAGCACGAAAAGAAGCACTCGAGCCAACACCGCCACGTAGTAAATGGCGATCGATGATTAGTCATAAAGTGTGACTCGTGAGTTGGTCGAAGCTCCCAGTGAAGTTCTCAGGTTGATGGTCCAGAAGGTCCTACAGAGCAGCCGAACGAGTCGCACGCGATGCCAACACCAAAGCAACAGACCATGGCAATCATTTAGCTGGACTTTCTCTGGACTATCCGACATCGAGACACAATTTAGGACAGACACAATTTGGGAGGTGCAAATCACGGAGCGGATTGCACTCCAGCAGACAATGCAGCAATGAGCAATATGGCCAGCAAATGGGAAGTGGGATTCTATTCGCCGACGTACTCTACAGATAGACCCTGAGCGATGGCGGAAGGCGCTTACAGGCCGAGCCAGCCATTGTCGCTGACGAGGTAGCCAAAGTGTGCACCCGAGGCGATACCGAGGAAGAGGAAGAAGACCATGACGGCACCAGCCGTCTCACGGTCCTCCGGCTTACAGAGACGCGGAGCCACGCCCATGGTCACCGTCGACAGCAAACCGTTCGAGAGACCGATTGTGAAGTTCCAGATGATGTTCCACACGAGCGCCGCCTCGACGTGGGCGCCGAAGATGTAGACCGAGGTGCCGGCGACACCCATGAGCATGATGATGATGTAGCCGATACGCACGATCGAGAGGCCGAACGAGATGTTCATGGTGAAGATCTTGTAGACAGCAGCGGTACAGATGATACGGCCGAAGAAGTCGCCGTAGTTGTACGAGCCGATGATACCC
>JAADVR010000998.1:0-11307 GCA_023335855.1 Pythium scleroteichum
CCCCCCCCCCCCCCCCGATCCCAGTCTCAACACGAAGATGCGAGTTGCCTTCATCATCGCCGCGCTCGTAGCTCTCTCCGCAGTGCCTGGTGCATTCTGTGCACCTTCTCCTGCATCCGGTGGGCCGTTACCTGCGAAGAAGACCAAGAAGCCTGGGTGTCCCGACGCCATCCCAACAGCGATCGGATACACCTGGCCTCCAGGCTGCGAACCTGAAAAGGCCTCTCCTTCTCCTGTTGTGAAACCGGCACCGATTCGGGCGCCCCGGTCGTCGCTGCCCCCGAAGAAGACCAAGAAGCCTGGATGTCCCGATGCCATCCCAGCTATGATCGGATACACCTGGCCTCCGGGCTGTGAACCTGAAAAGGCCACTTCTTCTCCCATTCTGAACCCAGATCCAATCGGTGTGCCCGAGGAGCCGATCAAGGACCCCTCCCCAACTCCTGCACCAACAGGCGGTCTCGACCTACATGAAGGCCCTCCGAAGCAGTCTTTTGGCTTCGGAGACCTTGCGTAAAGCGCGAGACCCAGTCCTCGTCATCCCACTTTGTATACAGCTGCGTAACGATGCGTTTCAACACCAAAAATATAGCTATATGGCTCACAATCTAGCAATTTTGATTGTAAGAACGCTGCTCATGTCTACGGCAGCGAGATGCGCGGAAGTTGTTGCCAACATCAAACCGTTTGCCTCCCTGTCGAATTGTCTGGCTCCTTCCTCAAATTGGAGTTGCCCAGCTCCCAAAATCGGAGTTAGCTCTTCCACTCCTCATGTTTGTGACAACGGAATTTAGTGGCAGCCTGCTGGAGGCCAGAACCACAAGGCAGTTCCAAGTTCGGACGGACTATTGATTAGTCCTCATGCTGCACTGAATTTGGACAACAATACGACTTCAGGAAGCTGTTGTCCAAACTCAGTGCAGAACGAGGACTAATCAACGCACAACAGATAGCCAAGAGTCAACAAGCTCTGGCTGTATTGTATTATTCAGCTCATACTTGCCGTCGTCAGGGTCGCTTCCGTCGGGCCATGTGGCCACGCGTAAAGTAATCCGGATCGACCTCAGCGCCTCGTGCCTCCACCGCGTGCGTCTGCACTTGGAGCTCACTCACTTTCGTTTTCGACCAGAACAGAGGTCCTCCCTACCGCACCAGACAAGATGAAATTCCTGTTCAGCGTCCCCCTCGTCGCACTCTTGAGCTCATCGACCGGCGTCCGCGGCCACGGTAACATCGTCACGCCCGAGGCTGTGTGGGTCGGCACCTACGCGGACAGCGGCTTCACTGCAGAGCTCGATGGCCCAGCAGTCTTTGGCAAGGTCGACAACGACAAGTATGGCTACGGTCAGGCGGCGAACATCAAGGCGTTTGCCGATGCGTTTCCCAAGTCCAAGTACAAGTCTATCAAGGAGCTCATCATGGACAAGCAGAAGCCACTGGCGGGTACCAAGGCGTCGCTCGAGTGCGGCAACACGATCAAAGACGACACGAAGCGAGTCGAGCTGCCACCGCAGATCACGTTCTCTGGTATCGGCCACGGCGGGCCGTGTGAGATCTGGTGCGACAACACGAAGGTCATGTGCGAGTTGGACTGCCAGACCAAGTTCGGCGAGAAAGGTCCGGTGACGATTCCGTTCGAAAACAGCGAGTGCAAGGGCTCGGACCGGTTCACGTTCTACTGGTTGGGCATGACGGGCGATCCGTGGCAGGTGTACATCAACTGTCTATGGCTCAAGGGGGCCTCGGGTGGTGCCGCCGGAACAAGCGGTGGCCCATCGGGGATCTCTCCATCGACTGCACCTACCAGTTCGAGCAACTCAAAACCAGCACCAGCTCCGCCTGCTCCATCTCAGACGCCTGCACAGGCCCCCAGCTACTCAGGCACCTGCTCCATCGACACCAGCGCCTGCGGCTGGTGAGGCTTCGAAGACCCCGTCAAATGCTGCGCCAGGGAAGAACTGCAAGCCTCGAGCACGTCGTGGATAGTTGCGTTGAAGCCTCGGCTTCGGTGCCAGTAGCTCTTTAATTGGACCTGGCGTTTTCATGTAATTGGATCAAAACCTGTCGTAATACCGCTCTCCATTCAATACTGAGATGCCGAGATGAAACGTAGCTCATCTTCCTAGGCCACGAGTTTGCACTCGAGTCTCGCCGAGAAGTACAAGTAGCCAGCGACCATTTGGCGGTGAGGGTAATGCGCGGATCTCGATACAGGACGAGAAAAAGAAGATGCACCCGCGATTCTTGGTTTCCATGCGGCGGATTGTGGCTCTACATAGCCAACTACGCGTTTCCCTCGGGAGGACCGTAATCTACGACGACCGATCAAAATTGGGGCATATGTCCTGGTATCAGATATCAATTGCGTATGCCTTTGAAGCGATTCGGCTTCCGTTGTCGCCCCGAGCTGGCTGCACTGAATGCTGACGACTGGTTGACGTCTCGACCGCACGGCGACCGACTGGAAACCCCTTTTCAACCCGAGAAACTCATGAAACTGGACTTCAATTCAGAGCCGAAGTGTAGCCTTCACGCCTATGATGTGTTGGAGACTTGGCCAATATATTTTATAAAGCGACGTAATGGCCAACAAACACGCTGGAACGGCGCAAGAACTCGATACGCATATTGTCTTTGAACTACGACATCTCAATACGCGATAACTAATATCATTGCTGGTCGACCTGGCGAAGTTTACATGCGCAAGCGCTTCTTGCACGCCTTCTTTGGAGCCGTCTCCGCATCGGCAGCTGGAGGATCCACCGAAGGGGAGCTGGGAGCTGGCGCAGACGCCGGGGCACTCGACGACGGTGTCGGAGCAGACGGAGCAGTGTTTTTGCTGTCAGCACCAGTGTCGGTCGCGACGATGTCGGCGCAGTTGACGTACGTCTGCTTAGCGATTGGCGAGTACCAGTAGAACTGCAGCGCGCAGTCTCCGGGCGTGCCACATCCCTTGAGCGTCGAAGGAATCGTCACGGTGGTCGAGCCGGCGCCTCCTGACTTAGCAAAATCGTCGATGCGCTTGATTGCCTGGCCGTCCTGCTTGTACCTTCCCGGACGCCTCCGTTGTAGGGCGGACAATGTAAAACTCCAAGTAGCCTGGGTGCGGCGCTCCGATCTCCCAAGACACGGGCAGCTCCTGGCCAGGTGTGACGTTTGTGACGGGCTCAGTTGAGTCGTATTCGATGCCACGGCAGCCGTTCATGATGTCGAAAGTTGGCGCCGCTGGGTTGTCGGACTGGCCACGCTGGTTGAGGAGCTCAAGCGGCGCGATTTGGGCCTCTCCGTTGCCTGCGTTCCGTAGACTGAAGTGGGCGTCCTTGTTGTACTTGGCGTTGGTGAGGCGGATACTTGGCGAGGTCATTTTGCCGTGAGCATCGAGCTGAGAGCGTCGTCTTCATTGCAGTTGATGTGGGACCGGGGAAAAAGTGGAAATGAGAGTGAGAAGGCGTGAGCGAAAGCTTGGGCGATTTGGCGGGTATAGCCGTCAAGGAACGAGGATGCGACGGCGAGCTTTCCGGTCGACCATGTGGCGGACGATTCAGAACGAGACTTGAACCACATTAACTGCAACGCGTCACGAACATCAGAGGGAGTCAGGCTCCGCATGGCATGAACGCAACTGCCAGATGCCAGCATGTGTCTCCCTGAATGAACGCACGCTCAGCTGCATGGTTATACTAGTACTTGGAGCTTCAAGCGTCCTGCTGGACAAAACAGAAGCAACGATTGCCTCCGACGTCAACACAAAAAGACACGAGGGGCATGGAGTCCATGCCCCTGGTGACCCTCGATCACAAATGCTCTTTCTTTCTTCGGTGCCTGGACAAGGCTTGATGGTCGCAGCAATGAAGGCCACTCGACCCCTGACCGTGCTAGCCATCTGTTCGCTCCTCCAGCATCGAGCTGTCCTGTCCACCTCCTCCTCATAGATAGGCTCTAGTGAACTCTTCAACATGCTGAACGCCGTGTGTCCTGTGGTGGTCAGTTGAGATAACTTCAAGTGGTGTCTGTGCGAGAAACTAAACTAGCGTCTCCATAGAGGACAACTACAATGATGCCTTTAAATCTCGCACTCAGTTACCCACGTCCATGTGGTATGTCATTGAGCCTAAAATGCGTGTTCGAAATGTTCTAACACGCACAACGAGACGAACACGCCATCAGAGAGGCAACCACGAGCCCAAAGTGGTCTTCAGCGAAGGGTTCAGGTGAGGAGCACATTTACGTTTGCCATTTATGAATGACAAATCCCTTCAATGGACGGCCACCCTTGTGAAGTTTGTGAGATCTGCCTTCTCTCTCTCCCTCTCTCTCTCTCTCTCTTAGAGAGAGTATACGTATAAGTTGATTTCTTCACCAGTTGATCGACCTCAAGCGCTGGCGAACCGCCATGGTGGGGCTTGGGCCACCACTTCTATTGCTGTCTTCCATCCAGTGTCTTCTCGTAAAAATGTGAGGCCCCGTACGGATCCGTCGAGAAGATGAGTTTGTGCGTAAACTTGTAGCCCAGCGACTCGTACAACTGAAGCGCCGGGGCCATCTCCCAGCCCGTGTTCAACTCTACGACGTTCCAGCCCTGGTCCCTCGCCCAGCTCTCCAGATGAGCCACGAGCTTGCGCGCGAGTCCCTGGCGGCGATAGCTATCCTTTACCGATAAGCGTCGCAGCTCGCCACGGCCATTCCCCTTGCCCTGGATCGCTATCGAGCCGACGATCTCCTCGTGGCCGTCGTCACCAGCGACCGTCGCGACCCAGAAGTGGCCGCCCGAGCCGAAGTACGTCGGCTCGATGCCCGACTCAGCCATGTCCTCGCCCAGTGTGCGGTCCACGTACTCGCGCAGCTTCTCGTTCTCGCCCGGCGGACAGTACGTGTACATACCAGCAACGTAGAGCTCTCGCACGACGCCAAAGTCGCCCGGCGCGTAGCGGCGGATGCGCACTTCCATCTTCAGTTGGCGAGTCCACCAAATTGCGCTCGTCCAGCATTTCATTCTCAAAACAAGGTGATATTGAGTACTCCGTATCACCTGGTTTTGAGAATTCAGATGCTCATCAGCATTCGATGGTCTCTTCTTCTCGAATGCTTGACGCCGCCAAGAGGCGGGTACTGCTCCCTGGGTCCGCGACTGGCTCAAGCGGCCGCCAGCGCGCGGCCATGGGCCCGTCTGCCTCCTCCCGCGAGCCGCGCCGGGGCTCGCCGCTCCGGCTCGGAGCGCTCTTCGCGATCGTGCTGCTCTGCGCGACGCTCTCGCTCACGTCGCTCGTGTGGAGATCGAGCGCGCGCCCTGTGCGAGGCCCCATTTTCCGCGGATCGATTGCCAACGTCGCGCAGAAGCGAGACGCCGTGCGCGACGCCATGCGCTTCGTGTGGAAGAATTACCACGAGCTCGCCTTTGGCGCCGACGAGATGGAGCCGATGCGAGGCAACGCGCTCAATCCGTGGGGGCACGTCGGCTGCATGATCCTCGACTCGATGGACACGCTCTGGATCATGGAACTCAAGGAAGAGTTTGAGCAGGCGCGCCGGTGGGTTCGCGAGGATCTTCGCTTCGACCAAATGCGCGCCGTGTCGGTGTTTGAGACGATCATCCGGTCACTAGGCGGGCTGCTCAGCGCGTACGATCTATCGCGTGATCGAATCTTCCTCTCCAAGGCGGTCGAGCTCGCGGAGCTGATGCTGCCTGCGATTGACCCCGTGACTGGCCGTGCGAAATACCAGATCGACACGAGGACCGGCAAGGGATACCAGGCAGGTGGCCTCGCAGAGTCAGGAACGTACCAGCTCGAGTTTGAGTATTTATCGATCGCGACAGGTGACTCCAAGTACAGTACGATTGCTGACAAGCTCTACCCGTACCTAAGAGATCAAGATCGAATCAGGTACTTTGGGCTGTTTGCGAACGAGATCTACGCGTTCGACGGCGAGGAAGTCCGCGCTGGTGGCGCGCATACTCTGACGCTGTCGCTTGGAGGCAGTGGCGACTCGTTCTATGAGTATTTGCTCAAAGTGTGGATCCTGAAGGGCGAACAGCAAAATTCTCTGCTCAAACAAATGTACCTGGACGCGGTAGACGGCATTGAGGAGGTGCTTCTCGCCGAGACGTCCAAGGGCCAACTATTTATCGGCGAGTACGAGATCGATTCGCAGCGGTTCACACCAAAGTTCCAGCATTTGGCGTGCTTTGTGCCTGGCTTGCTCTCCCTTGGCGCCAAACGACTCGAGCACGACGACCCACAGCGCAGTGATCGCCACCTCATGACCGCCAAGCGGCTCATGAAGACCTGCTACGAAGAGCTCTACGCGCGCCAGCCCACAGGCTTATCTCCGGAGTATCTCACCGGCCCCGATCTCAACTCAGGCATGGACCCGCAGTACCTGCTTCGACCCGAGGTCGTCGAGAGCCTGTACATTATGCACCAGCTCACGGGCGACCCGCTGTACCAGCAGTGGGGATGGAACATCTTTGTGGCCATTGAAACGCACTGCAAAACGCCGCTCGCGTACTCGGGACTGCGCAACGTGGCGAATAACGAGGATCTCAGCGCGATTTTGGACCCGAGACAGCACAAATGGGCGCTCGAGCGCGTGCAGAACGACCAGATGGAGACATTTTTCACGGCCGAGACGCTCAAGTACCTCTTCCTGCTCTTCGACGGCGGCAACAAGCACGTGAGCCTCGAGACCCACGTCTTCAACACCGAGGCCCACCCGTTGACGATCCCGAGGTGAATAATAGCACCCTAGGGGGCATTATTATGATGTACATTTATAGACAATTAAATGACTGGCAGCCGTCATTTTCACAGAACACGGTGCGAATATCCGATCAACTTCAACGTCGCCAGTGCCAGATACAGAGAATGCGATGCAAGTTGCTGATGGCAGATTCACGGAACCCGATGCAAATCGTAGAACGCAGGTCCTTCAGAAAGGCCGAGGCCCAATCTCTGGACGTGCCCTTACGTCTCCAGGTCGCCTGCCCATGCTGGTCGCCGCCGCCCGTCCTCGCGTCCACACGGCGTCGGCCGCCTCAGAGGACGCCGCTGTCCTCCAGGCGGCCTGTAGTGTGGTGGACCTCACGGACGAGGCGCTCGAAGATGACGCCATCCTCGCCGCCATGCTCGCCAACCGACGCCACGTATCGCGCAAGATCTCTAGACGCACGCGGCGCACACCGCTGCTAGTGCCATGAGCATCAAGAGCAGAGCGAGCAAGCGCGGATCCCCGAAACAAGCGCGTTTTTCCGCCCAGAAACGGCCGAGAACGAGCGCCGCAAGCGAGCAAACAAGATCTCAAGCGACGACAGAGAGCACAGCGCTGCGCGAGCGCGTCGCCGAGCTGCAGCAGCGCAACGACGAGCTCCAGAGCCTGCTGCGCGAGTACGAGCGCTACTGCGGGCTGCTCGTGTGACCAATGGCTCGTGCTCATCGGGAATTTCTTTTCAATTTATTTATCCGACATGAACTGCGTACGCCGTACGGCACTCATCCTCAACGTCTCACGTCTACTGGAAGGCCTTGTCGACAAAGTCCTGCAGCGTCGTGCGCGGGATGTCGAGCGCGAGCAGCTCGGCACTCGTCTCGACGTTGGCACCGCCGACGGCGATACCGCTGAGGCCCTTGCGCAGGTAGTTGGTGAGCTGGTGTCTCGCGATGCGCCCCATCTCCGCCGAGTGCGCCGCGACCTCCTGCAGCAGCGACTCGCTCTCGTATTCGACCTGCAGCCTCCTGGCGAGCTTCGCTTCGACCAGATGAGTGACTTGCTCGCCTGTCACGTCACAAGGACCACTGAGGTTGTAGGTTTTCCCGGCGTGAGCGCTCGGATCCGGGAGAAGCAACAGCTTGGTGGCAGCGCCGCCGACGTCGCTCGGGTCCACGGCGGCGATACCGGCCTTCTCGCTGTACAGCACACGGAACGTTTGACCGGGTGAGGCCTTGGCCGAGTCGATGAACGTGCCGTAGACGGTCGGAAGGAACGCGTTCGGTCGCAAGATCGTCGATGGCATCGACGCGAACTCTGGCTGGCGGAGAAGCCGCTCCACCGCCCAGTGCGTGCGCACGTAGTCGAGCGGCGTGTCCGGCACGAGCCCCGCCGAGCTGGTCGAGATCTTGACGAGATACACGACGTTGGCGCTCTTGCAGGCTACGTAGAAACGGGACTCGTCGGCGAAATGCGACGGCGACAGTGCCGGGACCATGATCACTCGGCAAACGTTGTGCTCTTGGAGCCACTGGCCGTCGATCTCGGTCCAGAGCTTCTCAAGCATCTCGACACCTGGCAGCTGCGCGAGCGTCTGGGAGGCGTCGGAGTTGGCGTCTCGTGTGAGCCCGACAATACGAGGCACTGCCGATCCGAACTTGGATGGAATCGAATTTGGTGACGATACCAACGCAGATGAAAGCCAGCGGAGAGCACTGGAGCCACAGAAGCTCGTGGCGCTGACGACAAGAATCGTGGGTGTGGATACGGTTGAAGGCATGAGGGTTGGGGGGGGCGTTGGGAAGGCTGGAGAGGAAATTGAAAAATGTCCGTCTTGAGAACCAGTGGGTTCTTGGAAGACACCCCGGGGAGATTGGCCTGGGAACAGATGGTTTGCCAAATGATAATCATAAAACAATTACTTTAGCACACAACCAGTGCAGCGCAATCAACAACGGACGAAACATTGTTGCAGGACGGTCATATTACCGAAGACTTCTTGCCGCGTTTCAAAGTAATCTCCTCACTTAGTACATCGCTGACTGCTCGGTGTCATCTCTGCTTCGGTGTCTATTCAGCCCAAGTACTTCTCAACGAAGTCTTCCACAGACGTGCGGGGAATGCCGAGCGCGAGCAGTTCTCGACTCGTCTCGACGTTCGCACCGCCGACGGCAATGCACTCAGGCCCTTGCGAAGGTAATTGGTGAACTGGTGTCTCGCGATGTGCCCCATCTCCGCCGAGTACGCCGCGATCTCCTGCAACAGCGACTCGCTGTCGTACTCCACTTCGAGTTTTTTGTTCAGCAAACGCTCCAAGAGATGCACGAAGTCTTCACCCGTGACGTCGGCCGGTCCGCTCAGGATGAACGTGCGTCCAGAATGGACCGACGTATCCGCTGTGAGAAGAAGGCGTGCAGCCGCGGCCCCAATGTCGGCTGGCTCGACAGCAGCGATCGGCACTTTCTTGCTGAACAGCACACGGAGGGGCTGGTCGGATGGAGTGGGTGCCGCCTTAGCCGCATCGATGAACGATCCGTACAAAGTCGGAAGAAAGAGGTTGGGACGCAAAATCGTCGAAGGGAGCGATGCAAACTCTGGCTGGCGAAGAAGATGCTCCACCGCCCAGTGCGAACGAATGTAGTCGACCGGCGTGTCGGGGACCAGTCCTGCCGAACTAGTGGAGATCTTAACGAGATACTCGACATTCGCGTTCTTGCAAGCCACGTAGAACCGTGACTCGTCGGTGAAATGCGAAGGGGCGAGGGAAGGGATGCTGAGCACACGCACGATATGGCGGTCGAGCAGCCACTGAGCGTCCACTTCGGTCCACAGTTTCTCGACAATCTCGACATGAGGGAGTTGCGAGAGCTCCTTGGACATCTTCGAGGTGGCATTTCGGGTCAGGCTGATGACACGAGGGATCGCAGCTCCGGACTTGAAAGGCATCGACACTTGCGACGTCGCTATCGCCTGCGAGAGCGAGTGCACAGCGTGGAGACCACAGTTTCCGGTCGCGCCTACGACGAGGATGGCTGTGGCAGAAAGCGGCGAGGTCATGGCAAGTGTGTGTCGGCGAATCGGAAAGTGCTGGAGTGAATGAGCTCGTTGGTGTTTTAGTGGTTTTGGTGTTTTGAGTGTGGATTTACTGCGCTTGGTCGATTGCCCAATTTGCAGCGATCGTACTAAAAAAGATCACCTCCTCGGCGCATAGAAAGTGCAGCAGTCAACGTGACTCACTGCGTTGCAGCTACAGTACCCCCGTCTTCAATGCAACCCTTTTCACCCGATCCCTCCCGAAAATGGTTACATATTGGCTAGCTTTAAGTATTGGCAACTGAATGTAAAATAATGTCCCTTCTTTGCAATGTAAACTGAGGTTGCACTGAGGACGGGGAATACTGGATCGAGCTGCCATGATTCACAATCGACGGGGCGCAACGAAATCATTGATCACGCTTCACAAAGGACTGAACCCGTTAGATGCGACGGAAGCCTCCGCCACATAGTCCTCTTTCACTTGGCGCATAGGGTTGTCGATGAATGTCACTTGGCGCAAAGGCTTGTCGATGAATTCGGCGAGAGAAGCGGAGGAGGCCCCGAGGCCGATCCGCTCGGAACTCGTGAAACTGCGCTTACCGCTGTGCGCATACCGCCGTTGAGAATGTTCTTGAAACTATTCGTGAGTGCGCGGCCCATTTTCTTGGCGCGATGTAACAGTCGCCACCATGTGCAATAAAACCAGTATCGCTCAGGCCCTCCAAAGATCTGTCCCCAGTGTTGAAATTGTGAAACCCCTCCTTTCTCATCATGGTATCCAATGATCTATAATAGCTCCTGCAGTGGCGTGCGCAATGCTTTTTTTTGTTTCTTTTGAGATCGGATCATATCGCATCCGCAAGGGGTTGCTGAGGGTTTTCAAAATCTGCGGTTGATTCCAAGCCACTGAAAATTGAAATCAAATATACTGGGGATCCTATTGCTATAATCACAGCAATGGAATCGATGGGCATGTACAGGGCTGTCCACTTCGATACTACCGTACGTCTCCGTCTCCGACCGCCATTCAGGCGTCTACCGAGCTAGTGCTCCGCTTGTTTGTGACACTCCCGTTCAAGCAACACTAACTTTGTGCAAAGAACAGCCTTTTCGCGGTAAGTTATCAAACGGAACGTTACGTGTAAAATACACACGTGTAATGTTTCAGGCGAATGCGCATCAAAGCTCATTCAGAAATCGATGGTCAGTTTTGTTTTTGAGCGCCACTACAGACCAGGATTAACTATACCCTAACCACACAAAAATCTAAGTTATGACCAGGTAGCAAAGGATGTCCCGTACAGGACGGAGGGAAAGAAAAAGAAAGGAAACATTCTCCTAAATACGAGAACGAAAAAAACCTCGTCCTCGAAAGCTATGCCGTGCTAGAGTCAACGAGTGCTAAAGTGCGGACAGCGCCGCATTTGGCTCGAACCGCATTTGGCTCGAAAATCGCGACATGGCGCCGCGCAAGTGGCGCCATGTCGCTATTTTTTCAGCGCGACCGGTCTGGTGAGCAACGCGATGCAGAAGTGATCGGTCTGGCCCACAGTGAAGGATTCACAACAA
>JAADVR010000999.1:0-11303 GCA_023335855.1 Pythium scleroteichum
ACGAAGGACTACTCGGTGCACTCACTGCGGATCGGTGGCGCCTGCGCGCTGCTAGCAGCCGGCAAAAGTGACCTGGTCATCCGGTTGATGGGGAGGTGGTCGAGCTGGTGTTTCTCGGTGTATACCAGTCTACGACCCGGCATGGTACGCGACGCGGCAAGCAGCATGATCAAGGCCTCCACCTGCGAGTGCCACGAGCCAAGCCTCGAGGCAAGCGGGGGGGTTCCAGGGAGGCTATCTCTGCGTGCTAATCAAGCTGTCTTCCCCAACTGTGCGTACCGAAGGAGGAAATCCCAACAAAATAGAGATCAAACGTCTGTGACGTTAGCCATTGGCCAGTCTAACGTCTGTGACGTGCGCAATTCTCTGGGTGGAGTTCTGTCAGTTCGAGAATCGCGCACGTCGCAGATCCTGTCGTTACTACTCTAACACTACTGAATTAAGGAACTACGCCTCCCCCGCCACTGCAAGCAATATGAACTTTCTCACGACTCGGACTACACGGCAGGTTCAGTCTTGATTGAAGTTTGCAGTTGACAAGTTCTCGGTGATTTTGTCAAAACAAATCAACGATTTGAGTAACAGAAGAAGTGCCTAGTCGCCGCGGCTCCATCAGAGGCCTCGCCACACGTTGGCGCCAGCAAGGGGAATGCACCGACAGCCACATGGAAGCGAGCGACGTGAGGGAGAAAGAGAAGTTCTGGATAGTGGCCGTGGCGACCGGCGTGGCCATGCGCCGTCGACTCCAACGCCCGCGCTCTACGACGTTCTCCGGAATTCTCGCTGATGGCTTCGGGTGTGGGAGGCGACGTCCGCACACGTCGCAGCTACCGCGTCGCAGCTACACGTTCCACGGCAGCGGCGGCGGATCGGGAACCGCGACTTCACGACCTCATACGAGCCAAGCAGAACTGGCGACACCGGTGGCGCTGTCTGCAGCGAGGCCGCGACGACCGAGCATGACGCTAAAGCAACAGCTCAGCACTCACAAAAGACACCTTCTTGGAACGCGACCAGCGGGCCAGAGCTGGCAGAGGAACGGACGACGACGATGACCAAGTCGATATCCGTGTGGTGGTGGCGCGCAACGTGACAGTCGGGAAGGTGGAGAGACTTCCGAAGGAATGGATCTGCGGGTTGGTCCTCCGACTGGACGCGGACGGCACGCTCGAGCTCATGGACGTCGAGACAGAAGAACACCGCCATGTGAAGACAAAAGCCGCCGCAATTGTTGAGCAGTACGCAGAGCAGCAACGACAGCAGTTGGCGCATCAGTTATTGGAGTCGCAGGGACGTCCTGCAATGTTTGCCGGTGTCCGATACGTTCCCGACGTCTGCTTAACAAGGCAATTACCGAACGGAAACCTTGAGCCGATTATCGTCGTCGAGATCGAGGTCCACCACCGCAGCGTACCGGCACTCATCGCGGCCGCAAGAGACTACCTGCAGGCTCTCCACGTCCAGCGCGTGGTCTTCTTCAAGTTCTTCGATGAACGAGTCGCAGCCCCTAACCAGATCGTGAAGGCTGCGCTCGCTGTCGTCTTCGAACGTATGGCCGGGCGTCGTAGAAACGATCGTTACCCAATCCAAGTCGTCCAAGAAGTCTCGTTCGGCAACGCGCCGCTGCACCACTCCGTCTTGGCCAATCTGAGCCGTCTTCCCTCGGCCGCAAACCCCAACGTTCCTCGCGTCGTGGCGATCCCTGGGTCCCTGAACGATGGTCTCGTGATCCAGCGCAATCAGGGCTTCGTGGCTGGTGCGCCACACAACTTGGTCGTCCCTGTAGACAACCTCCAGGCGATGACTTTCCCGCTGCACAGCTTGTTCAGCATTGCTGCAATGGTCTCTTAGAACCGATCTCCAGGATACAGGGTTCCCGTAATCCAAGGTTGGTTCTCTACCCGCACTCTGTCTTCATTTCAAGCTCCTCATCGAAGCTCCTCATCGAGCATCTTCACCCAGCAACGTCTGCATCGTCCTCAACCAAAAAACGAAAAGCTCTCCATATTCACCCAGCAACGTCTGCATCGTCGGTCGAGTAGAAATTCGTACTTGTCTCGTCATCTCCATATCTAGGAACGGTTGGCGTATCTAATCTGAAAGATTCCTCGCCATTTCATCAGTTCATTAGGCTGGGCCATCAATTACAGTAGTCATCCTTGGCAAGACTCTTGGCGATCGGAGATGTCGGGTTGAAAGATTTTGCGACTCTGCCTAGTTGGTCTCATTAACAGATGAAGACAGCAGCAGAGCAGCAACGTGGCCGCCGTCTAACTCTCCTTCGTCGGCAGTGCCGTGTGTTCGATCGACGAGGGTGGTCAGTCTGAAGACTCGACACGTCTATAGCTTTACAAGGCTTCGCACACAAGTGTGAGACGCTGATCATGCAGGTTTAACTTTGCGCCATAATCTGCAGCAGAGTTGGTGTACTGATCCCCCTCCCCAACACGAACGCTGGACAGTTAAGTCATCTCTCTTTCGCTAAAGGAGTGCCATCTCGACTGTATCGGCGCAATTCCCGTAATGTACAGAGCCCAGGAGATCCATGTGCGGTCCTACTTGGCTGTTGTACTCGCTCCAGTTGCAGCCGACGTGGCCGGGATTATTCGCACGACCTTGCCGATACCCTTGGCTTGGCCGTCACGGAAAACGAAGCGCATTCCCTTTTTAAGGAACTCCGGTGCGTGGATGAAACGGAAGCGGACGAGCGCGCGGTCACCCGTGCGGATCACATCCTGCGCCGACTCGATCGAGAGGATCTCGGCCGTCTGGCGGATTGTGCGGCAGTTGATCATGGGCTGATAGCCCACCGACACGGTCGTCTGGTGGTGGAGGATCACCACGCGCGCTTCAAAGACCTGCGAGACGTAGTCAGCCACGTTAACCGACGGACTGAGCAGCAGCATCCCCTTGCGAAACGTCTGGCGGTTGAGTACGTGCTTCTTGTTGACCGAGCGCAGCGACACGGCCGCCGTCTGACCCGGGAAGATCTCCTTCATCGGCACATACATGGACTCGATGCTGCGTACGACGACCTTGTGGAACGTGCCGTTGTAGTCCGGGCCGAGGATGAGCGTGTCGTTGACCTTGAACGATCCCGTGACGAGCGTGCCTGCGATAATAAATCCCACACCAGGCACCTGGAACGTCTCGTCGATCGGCATTTCTACCAGATCCGTGGCGGCCGGTGCTGCTGCTATTGCCGGGGTCTTGGCTACATCGGCTGCGGTCGATGTGGCTCCAGCCTCGGAATTGTTCCCACTTTCTGGCTTGTTGGACTTGAGTCCGGCGAGCGTCGAGGCTGCGAGGCTGGCCTTGAAGAGCGCCGATGGCGAGGCCGCGAAGAATATTCTCCGCAAGTTGTCGAGTCCGTCGCCCGTGACGTTGGAGAGGGGCAGGATGGGCGTGATGCGATTCGACGGGATGCCCTTCGCGGCCGCAAGCGCCTGCTCTTCCGTCTTGACGAGCATGGGCATCTTGCCGTAGCGCTTGAGCGACTGGCGGATGGTCTGGAGCGTCTCCTTGGCGATGTTCTTGGGCGCAATGTCGATCTTCGTGAGCGCAATGACGATCGGGATCTCAAGCGCCACAGCGATGGCCAGGTGCTCTCTCGTCATGCGCTTGACGCCCATGTTGGCGCCCACGACGACCACGACGACGTCCGGCTGCATGCCCGTGAGCCCAAAGACCGTCGTCTTGAGGTACTTCTCGTGGCCCGCGAGGTCGATGAGCTGCATGCGCTTGTACGCGACCTTGGCGAGCTCGACCCACGGGATGGTCTTGCCGGTTCGCTTCGACAGGATCTGCTCGCCGGCCTCGTCAAAGCCGATGTAGGCCGTGGCCACCGAGCTCGTGCGGCCCGTCTCCTGCTCGTGCTGGTGGCGGAAGACGGCCTTCCGCGAGGACCCACGGCCGTCGTCGAGATCGCCCTTGATCAGCGTGCCGATGAGACTCGACTTGCCGCTGTCCACGTTGCCCACGAACGCTATCCGCAGCGTGCGCAGGCGGTCGGCGTCGAGCGCGAGCTCCTCGTCCTCGTGCTTGTCCGCGGCCTCGGCCTGGTTGTCCTCGGCGCGCTGCTTGAGCGTGAGGATCTCGAGGTGGCCCTGCACGCTGAGCTCCTGCTGGTTCTCGGCCTCGTTCTCGGGCGTCTCAGCGCCGTTCGAAGCCGCCGACACTGCGATCGACGCGTCTTTGCACGGCGCGTCGGCGCGTGCGGCGCTCGCGGTCTCGCTTGACGCGCGTCGCGCGGAAATCGCCGTCGTCTCCATGGCGAATCCTGTAGTGATCGCTTCCGGCTTCTTCAAGGGAATCTCCGCGGTAGAAGGGAGTTTCTGTTCCCCCAGCTGGGGGCGGCCCGTCACGAAGAAAACCGTAATTTTACGACTCGTGAGTGATGGTCTCGTATTGAAGTTGGCGGTGGCGTTGGCGCCACAAGAAAACACCAACGGAGCCCTCTCCGCCGGTCTCCGTTGGTTTTGTACTTAAAAACTCCATAGAAATTGTGCTCGCCAAGTGTAGCCACCTCGCTCACCACGAGATACGCGTAGTTCCCGCACCCTCACTCACCCACCCGACTGTGGGACACCTCGCGAATGTTAACCCAAGTTCGACTACCGCTGAAATATTTCCTCCCATCAAAGCTACAAGTTGTGGCTTGATGTGGCCCACAACACCCATCATCGTACTTAATATAAATCCAGCGTACTATTCCACTGTACCGGTATTCCAGGTCGGTATCCCATCGGTTCCTTGTTGCCGCCAACGCGTTGGAACGCGCCGCCGGAATATGGGCCGCGACGCCGACGGCGAGGCGCCGCGAGCCCGCAGCACGCTGCGCATGCTGCTGGCGACCGACAACCACTTGGGCTACGCCGAGAAGGACCCCGTGCGCGGCGACGACTCATTCCGCGCGTTCCAGGAGATCCTGCAGCTCGCGCGCGACGAGCAAGTGGACCTGCTGCTGCTCGCGGGCGACCTCTTCCACGAGAACAAGCCGTCGCGCAAGACCATGTACCAGACCATGAGCCTGCTGCGCTCCTACTGCATGGGCGACGGCGCCGTCCAGTTCCAGATCGTGAGCGACCAGTCGCTCAACTTTCCCAACTTTGGCGCCGTCAACTACGAGGACCCGAACTACAACATTGAACTGCCGGTCTTCAGCATCCACGGCAACCACGACGACCCGTCGCGCGAGGCCGGCCAGCAGTCGCTCGCGGCGCTCGACTTGCTCTCGGCCGCGAACCTCGTCAACTACTTTGGCAAGTGCGACAAGGTCGATGCCATCGAAGTCTTCCCGATCCTCACGGTCAAGGGCGAGACCAAAGTGGCCATCTACGGGCTCGGCTCCATGCGCGACGAGCGGCTCCACCGCATGTTCGCGCAGCAAAAGGTCGTGTTCCGGCGTCCGGCCGAGAACCCGGAGAGCTGGTTCAGCATCTTTGTGGTCCACCAGAATCGAGACAACCGAGGCCGCGGCGCGAAGAACTGTCTGCCCGAGAGCTTCATCCCGGACTTTATCGACTTTGTGGTCTGGGGCCACGAGCACGAGTGCCTCGTGGATGTGCAGGAGAGTCTCAAGGGCGATTTTTTCATCACGCAGCCGGGGTCGAGCGTCGCGACGTCGCTCATCGAGGGCGAGGCCAAGACCAAGCACGTCGCTGTGCTCGAGATCCACGAGCAGAGCTTCCGGCTCTCGAGTCGCGTGCTCAAGAGCGTGCGGCCTTTCATGATGAGTGAGATCTCGCTCGCTGAGATTGAAGAGTTAGATCCGAACGACCCGGACGTAACGGATCGTATCCGTGAAGTGCTCGAAGAGCGTGTGGTGGAACTGCTCGCCCAGGCAGAGGAAGAACACCCAAATCGACCGCCCGAGCTCAAAGAAGTGCTCGTGCGCGTGCGCGTGGAGCACACAGGCTTCCCAGTGCTCGTGAACCAACGGTTCGGCAGTCGGTTTGTGGGCAAAGTCGCTAACCCGAACGACATTCTGCTCTTTCATCGGCGCAAGAAGGAGAAAACGACCACCGACAAAGTCGATGGGAAACCCGCGATCGCTACCAATCGGGTCGGTGGTTCTCTATACGATCCGATTCGACCTGCCCGACTCGATACAGTGACAATTGAAGACCTGCTAAACACGCAGCTCCATAAGCCCGACAACTCGCTCGTGTTCTTGCCGGAGCAGTCGCTCGCGCTTGCGCTTGAAGATTATATTGTCAAGAACATCCCGTCGGCGCTCGAAGAATTTGTCGACGGCGTGCTCGAAGAGACCCAACGTGAACTGGAGAAACAGCGGGACACGAAGTCGAGAGAGAAGATCTTGGAGGCTGTCGAGAAGAAGAAAGACCAGGCGAACGCGGCCCACCTTGTGGACCGCGAGGAGTCGAAGCAGGTCAGGGGTGCAGATTCTGTTGCTCGTCCTTCTCAAGGAACGCGTGATAGAGTCAACGACACGCGGTCCCAGTCGCAAACTCAACCTACCCAAGGGCGGCCCAGAGTTGACAGTCTGGATGATGACGGCGATCTGGACATGGACGTGCCACCAGCGAAACCTGTGAGAGGGAAGGCTTCAACAGTCGCAACTGGACGCTTTGGCACTCCACGAGGCAAGACTGCAGCGGCGTCGATATCCAGAACTGCCGCTCGTCATTTCGACGAGGAGGAAGACGACGATGATGATGATATTGACTATGATCAGCGGCGACCTGCAGCTCGCAAGAAGAAACCTGCTGCGTCGCCCCCGCCTTCACGTAAAGGTTCTACTCGCACAGCAAGTGCAAAAGGAAGGGCAAGACAGCGCGAGTTGTTCAGCGACGAAGACAATGGAGACGATAACGATGGCGATGAAGATTTCGAAATGGGAGATGAAGATGAGGATGAGAGCGAGCAAATACCGAATGTAGCGACCGCTCGACGAGGAAAAGCGCCCCCAAAGAAGACACCCCCAGCTTCCGCCGCCAAGAAACCGGCAGGTCTTAAGCGTTTGCGGAAGGCCGTAAGTGATGATAGCGACGCCAACTCGGATGTATTTGACCAAACTCGACGATTAACTACTGGACAAAAGAATGGAGCCGCAGTATCGGCGTCTGAAGAGATTGATCTATGCTCATCAGGAAGTGAAAACACAAAAGCACCTCCAAAGAAGCCTGCCAAAGCAAGCCGTGCTAAACCGACGCCACAGCCGAAGATCACAGCGTTGTTCCAGAAGCAGCAGCAAAAAGCGACGACGAAGGGAAACAACGACGATATCGAGAGCGATCCGGAGTTCTCGCAGCTCACGAATACGGCGACTACGACTGTGGGTGGTCGACCACGTGCTCTGGACGCTGGAAACGAAGAGACATCGACCGAAGTGCACCCGTCGCAGTCCCAGTTCCTCTCGCAGTTTCAGTCTCAGTCAGCGACTGGAGCCAAGAAACGCAAGTTGCCTCTGTCAATGCTCGCGGCGTCTCAGTCGACGCCTGCCGTAAAGCACACGAAGGGCGACGATGGAGGCACATCCACGCTGCGAAAAGGCTATGGCCGGACGCGGCGATAGATTATGCAGAGGCTTTTTGAAAACATCAAGCTCGGGGTAGCACCCGCTTCATTAGAATCTAGTTCCTATTGCTCCGCACCACGTATTACTGCTCAGCGGCCTCCATTTCCTCGCGTGGCGGAGTCTTCGGCAGGCTCGAGTTGAGTTCTTCTTCTTTCGCTGGATCCTGGCGAACCCACGTCTTGTTCTGGAAGCGAGGGCGCATCTGCGTGTTGTAGTACGGGTTCCGCGGAGCGAACGGCTGCGGGCTTGGATTCGTGGCGGCACCACCGTTCGGCGCACCGCCGTTGCTCGTGTCTTCGATGTTCGCATCGTCGGCGGTGACTTCGCCCTCGGCCTTGACAGTGTTCGGGTTGACCCACTTCTTGTTCTGAAATGGACGCGGCGCGCCGCGAGGCTGGTAGTGCTGCTTGGACGGGCCTGGAGGCATCGGCGGCTGCATGTATGGGCCTGGAGGCATGCCGTGCGGTGGGAAGCCCATGCCGTACGGAGGCATTCCGTAGGGAGGAGGGTAGTACCCCATCGGATGGCCGTAAGGCTGTTGTCAACACCACCATACTGTGAGCATCGACGGTCTTCACAAGATGCAACATACAGAAAAATTGCACTTACCCCTGGAGGATATCCGCCAAAGCCTGGCGGGCCACGGAAGCCGCCTTGGTTGAATCCACGCGGGTCGCCGCGTCCGTCGCGAGCGTCGCGGTCGCGGTCGCTTCTCGCGCCTCGCTCCGATCGTCCGCCGCGGTCTCGGTCGCTTGGCGAGCCCGGTGGCAGCGGCGGCTGCGCGCCGTCATTGTCGTCGGTCTCCTGCCTTCTCCGGTTCTGTCGTCGGTCGTTGCCGTCTGTGTCTCGCTGGTTCTCCTGGTCGTTGCGTCGGTCGCCTCGGCGGTCGTCTCCGCGGCCCGTCTTCTTGCGCTTGTTCGACTGCAGGCTATCTCGTGCGTCGAGCTCGGCCTGGTCCACGTTCACGGGCGGGCCCAGCAGCTGCGCGAGGCGTCCGCTGCCGCCGCTGCCCGGGCGCGGCTTGTCGCCGCTCTCGGCCTTGCGCTTGGTCCCGGTCTCTTTCTCCTTCTGGCTCTTGCTGTTGGTAGTGGCCGGCATGTCTGTGATGCCGAAGCGCTGCGAGCGCCGCGCCAGCACGTCGTCCATGTCGCCGCCGCTGCGGTTGAGCGAGCGCACGGTGCCGCCCGAGAGCGAGACGACCTTCTTGGACGGCGCGGCCGTCGCCGCCGTGACGCTCTTGAGACTGACGATGCGCTTGGGCGGTTCGGACGCCTCGGCCGGCGGCGCGAGGCTCTCGGCGTCGTCCTCGGGCGCGGCGTCGAGCGCCCGGAGCTGCGTGCAGAGCCAGGCGGCGAACTGCTGCGCGTGCTCGTCGCCGATAAAGTCGATGAGGTCGTGGGCGATCTGCGCCATGGACCGCTTGCTGCCGATCATCATATTGACGTAGTCCTTTTTCGCATAAGACACCAAGCCATCACACGTCACAGTTCGGTTCTAAAGAGTCACGCAAGGGGGGGGGGATTTCGTTCTCCGCTCGGGCGGGCGGGCTCTCCGCCTTTTTAGTTTTTTTTTCGCTCTCCGCTCTTTTCTGTTGTTCTTTTCGCATCCTGTGTTGTTCTCCCCCTCTCGTCTTTTTTGTTCTCTTCCTTCTGCGGGGTAATATGCAAAACGTATACAACACTCCACATGCACAGCCCGCCGCTCGGCGCCTCCTCCGTGGTGACCCCGCCCGCTTGTCCTCCACTGTGTCACACACACGCCACTCTACCCGACGGACCACCTAGCGAGGAGAACAGAAAAAAGAGAGAGGAGCCGCCCGCCGCCGTAGCCCGGAAGCCCCCGTGGACGTCCGCACGTACCGTCATGACCGAGTCCACGTCCACGCCCAGCAGCTCCGTGAGATGCGCCTGCGTGCGCGAGGCGAGCTCGTCCTTGAGCTCCTGCGTGAGCGTCGCGCCGAAGACGTAGTCCCCATCGAACGCCATCCTGGGCCGCCGAAGTGTTCCCGAAAAGTGTTCCAGCGACGATGGTGGGTGGAAGACCCTCGCAAGGCGAGAGTGTACTGTACCAGACAGAACAAGAAAAACTGATCCAGTTGCCAGTTTCAAGTTCGAATCTGGTTTTGAGGAAGACGGCAGCTAAAGTTCATCTCTCCTGTCAGGACGTTAAGTTCGCACAAAGAAATGAATACCGGAGACACTATGGGATACGGTAACTTTTCTTAAACACAAATTACAGATAAATCCAAATATCTTTTTTTTTATCTGAGCAAGTTGAAGTGGGACAGACTCGAATCCCAGTTTCAGAATAAAAGCCCTCCAGGGTAAAAATTTTCAATTTCAATCCATCGGAGGCAGTGTGTGGCTGAACAAACTACGACACACCTGCGTGACTACAGCCATTCGCATTGACACGTGAGTTAATGCGATCGCTATCTCAAGACGTGTAATTTGTGTGTGTGTGTTTTTTGGATTTGATAGTTGGTAAGAAGAGCCCTGGACGACCGACCCTGCTCCTGCCGTCGAGCCGGGTCGAAAGATGTCTAAAATGTGCGCTTCGTTGTTACTGGTGGCCATGGCGCTGTCGGAATGCCTCCTCAACACCGGGGAGGTGGGAGAGAAGGGGATGGTACCCCCCACCTGAGCCTCTGGCCCCATCACTGCTGCTGAGCCACCAGACGAAGAAATTCGTCGTGCGTAGCGCAGGAATCGCCACGACGCGAGGAACGTTCGGGTCTGTGGCCGAAGGCAGCTGGCTCAGATTGGCCAAGACAGAGTGGTGCAGCGGCGCGTTGCCGAACGAGACTTCCTGGACGACTCGAATCGGGTGACGACCATCTCCACGTAGATCAGCATCGGGGATGCACTCGAAGACGACAGCGAGAGCAGCCTTCACGATCTGTTTAGCAGCACGACTCTCGGCTCGGTCATCGAAGAACTTCAAGAAGACGACGCGCTGGACGTGGAGAGCCTGCAGGTAGCCTCTTGCGATCGCGATGAGTGCCGGTACGCTGCGGTGGTGGACCTCAATCTCGACGACGACGATCGGCTCAAGGTTTCCGTTCGATAATTGCCTTGTTAAGTAGACGTCGGGAACGTATCGGACACCGGCAAGCATCGCTGAACCTCCCATCCATGACCATAGGTCTTGCGCAAACTGTTCTCGTTGCTGCTGTGCGTACAGGTAGACGGTTACAAGTGCGTCTGCCTTCTCGGGGTGGTGTTCGTCTGTCTCGACGTCCATGAGCTCGAGCGTGCCGTCCGCGTCTAGTCGGAGAACCAGCCCGCAGATCCGTTAAATTCAAACTGAACTTCCAGTCCTTCCGAGTCGCCTCGACCATCGCAACAGTCACGTCGTGCGCCACCTCCACGCATATGTTGACTTGGCCATCGTCGTCGTCAGCTCCCCGGACAGCCCTGGCTTGCTCTGCGAGCTGAAGGAAGACGGCTTTTGCAGTGAGAAGCTGCTGCTTCTTTACCATCGGTGGCCGGCGCGGCCTCGTAGCAGCCATCGTCGAGGTTGGTTGGTTTGTGGAAGAGAAATAAAGAGAAAATGGATTGACGCAGATAAGGAAGCATGGGTTGTCAAGGAGCCCTCATATCGTTCGCCTCCGCTCTCGCTGCCTCGGAAGAGGCGGCAGCGGCCGTTCATCAAGCCACGGTGGCCTCCCGCTTACATGAGAAGCAGTCGGAGCAACGCAGGCGAGACATCCCGAGTGGACGGAGGGAACCAGATACAGTACTATCCTCGAGCTCATTGAGAC
>JAADVR010001000.1:0-11296 GCA_023335855.1 Pythium scleroteichum
ACCGCCGCACTGCCAACACGAAATGCTTCGGGGCCAGCGCTCGGTTCCCACAACCGCACTCGTGTACCTTCCGTTTGCTTTGATCATTCACGCTGGCTCAATCGGCCGCCGCGTGAGCTGGACGAGCGAGTGCGTCTTCCCAGGTACCCTACTCAGACCGAACGAAGTACCATCAGAATAATGCTGTGACCTCTGCGTTAAAGCACGCATCGGGTGCTTGAAGAGCGAGTGGACGGCGTTCCCCAAAGATGCGCCTCAGCGTTGTTGTTGGCCATCGGTTGATCGCACGGATACTGTACTTTAAAGTCCAAGATCGCAGCCTTGTAACCCCCGAATCTAGCAGCAATTATTCTCATAAGCCCGCCATTTGTAGTTCGTACACTCCACTTGTTCAGGGGAGTACTATTGGATACTAGTGTGGTGTACAGTGAGTTAACTAGCAGAACTAGTTGCTTTTGAAAGGTGAATACTTTCCGGTTCGTGCAGTGGACTTGAGAGATTGTCACATCATCATTTCGTTGGTGGAGCAATAGTCGGAAGCGGCAGGGGCGGTGTCATGGTCGGTGGCGAAGCGTTCCTCGGTGAGAAGCGTCAAATCATACAACCGCGGCCAAGGTCTTCAGTATACGTAGGCTGCCTGTTGGAACCACTCTTGATCCAGCATCCATAAGCAGGCCCGTCGTCCAGCGTTGATTGTCGGCACAGATATCGCCGTAATTGGTGTTAGGTGGTTGCTCGAGTGGGTGTCGTTCTCGAAGAATCATTGCACCAAGAGAGCTTGTCGGGAATCTCACACTCGATGCCGAGATTGTTCTTGTCGGCATGAATGGTCGATCCAGTACTGTTCAGATTCTCGAAGGTGTGTTAGCCTTTCCACGTTGAGCAACCTAGCCATTCCGCGGGGTCAGGTGCTTGCGGTGAGGACGCCTTGGCGCGTACATGACCCCACTCTCAAGGGAGCTTTAGAACGGGAAGATCTGATGAGACCGTGCCATATTGTCCACGCCCATCTCCATTTACCATCACCTCGATGAGATTCTGGAAGGAGCCAATCGTCCGATTGCACATAAAAAGGAAGGGGCGATCAGCAATGCTTTTTACGATGGATGCCCTGTCTTCCACCGATTCACTAAAATTCCAAAACGTCTGAGCGCAACCGTATCTATCTCCATGCGGACGATGCATACATTTTGCGTGGCTTCGAGTTTGCGATTCCCGTGTGGCATTCACGAGGATATTTCGAAGACTCGAGCACACATCGCTCGCTTCGTTTATGGCCCAGGTCTGCACCGCTCCAAGCCCCATCGACCTGGGTTCATTCAACCGAGCCTGGCCGGAGGCGTAGGTGAAATGCGCGCGTATCTTAAACGCTGACATCAATGGGGTGCATTATCACAACTGTGGAGTTCGAAGAGCTGACGATTTCAATAGAGATGATCGACTGCGTTGATTTCTGCCAGCTGTGTGGCCATTGTGCGGTCGTGAAGCAGTAGCTGAACGCGCCCTAGAATATCGCCATGGGGAATAGGACACTTTCGACGCGCGGCTACCAACGTTCATGAGACACGATGCCGGCCGGGATGCGACGCGCGATGCCATTATTCGTGATGATACTGCAGTTCTGGAGGTTCGTCTGTGTTGGTCGGCTGGATCGTGAGGAGCACAACCTGCGATGGTATTTTCAGACACGATATGTCCAAGTTGCCTAATGGTTCTGACCGGCAATGCCCCCATGAAATCTGGTACCGCGAGCAACCTGTAGCACACTCACAGACAAGCGCAATCAAGTATTGTAAAACTGGCTGGGGCAAGTATTGTAGGCCGTCGCATGCTGCGAAATGCCACTGACCGTGTTGCTTTAGTGAAACGCATGGCAATGTTTTGGTTGCTTCGTATGCTAGTTGTGTTGAGGCACAATGGGAGGATGATGGTCGCTGCACTTTGGAGGGATGTCCGCTTTAGGGTCTGGAACACGTGAAGGGGGGCCAGGAGGATTCGCACCGCCTACTGGATCAGGAACTGGAGCATTCGCAGCATGAGCATTGCGATCCGGACCCGGACCACCACCAGCGTCACAAGCACCACCAGCTACGCGAGCTGCCTTGGAGCACAAGCTAACAACCACGTGCACAGCCAGTACCACAGTCGAGACGAGCGACATCCAGCCCATCGATTTCATCAGAGCGCCTTCCGCGGACTTGATAAGAACGACCGCTCCGAGCGTCTGGTGGACGAGGTAGAAGACCGAGACGAGCACGACGACTGGATCAAAGCACTCAGTCCACGCTGGTTGCACGCACACGCACAGCACGGGGAGCGATCGTTACCCGTTGTCTTGCACTTGGTCCACGTCCGCTTGCACCAGTTCCAGAGCGTCTTCCAGCAGGACGAGCGCAACTCCCGCAGGATCTCGTCTTGCACGCGTGCCATTCGCTCGTCCAGGCGCGTCGCTTGCTCGTCCAGTCGGCGCGCCATCTGGGCCTCCAAATTCTCCAAGTCGGCACGGCGCGCGTAGTCATCGGCGCCCCATGGCCACATCATGGCTTGAGCCCCGAGGGGAGAGATCTGGAATGGGGTCATCCAACTTCAATTTGGTCACTCTAAAGTTTGCCTCGTTTGAGTGGCACAACTAATTGTTGCCGTGTTTTTGAATACAGTACCGTATTTGGAAACTCCGTAATGTCATTGTGACGATATTGCGAGTTGCGCGAACGTTGCTCGAGACACTTGGGTACACTTGTCTAGGTTGTACGAAGGTCCCCATACAGTATTCCCCGTCCTCAGCACAAACCTAATTTTGAATTGCATAGAAGGGGCATCACTTTTAAGTCAGTTGCCAATACTTAGAGCAAGCCAATAGGATTTGAGAAACAGCATTTCCGAGAGGGATCGGGTAAAAGGGATTACGTTGAGGACGGGGAATACTGTAATCCTCCATGTACTCACTTCAAAGTGAGTCTGGAGGATGATCGTAATCAGTAAGTTTAAATGAAGGCGAGGCTGCTGCCGCGACGGCGACGTCGAGATCGTGCGCGCACGTCGATGCTGGCGCCCGCGACCACCGACACAACGTATGGGTTTAACGACTGAGTTTCGCCGGCAAGACCAGTTCAATCGGACGCCGCTGCAGTGGGTCGTGGACAAAGGCCACATCGCGTGGTAGAGGAGCTTCTGTAGATGTGGACCTCGCCAACCGACAGTGGTTCTTCGCTGTGTGTTGAATAGATGGACTGACAGACGGTGGCGTGTTTTCGCATAGATCTTGTCTGCTAGCGTGTAGAATTACTCATGTTCGTTTAGCATGTCAAGCCGCCACTGCATTGGGCTGCACAACAAGATGCTTCGAAGCGCTGGAGCTTCGTCCCGCATGCTTGAGTCAGTTCATGTCGTTAATGGTGCCATCATTCATGTGATTTTTAAAAAGGCTCAGACAGACGCCGCACCGCGAGACGAGCAAAATGACAATTGCCGAGGCGCCTTCACTGTTCTTCACCAGACGCAGGCGTCTCTTAGTAGTCTGTATCGGCTTGGACGCGTTTGGCACAGCTCTGCTATAGACCTCTTCGTTCACAGAAGACTCAGCCGCGTGATGACTGAGTACGACTAAGAGCATTCACGGTGTTTTCGCTCCAGTCGATCGGCTGCTTGCTCGACTGCAGCCACTCAGTGTTGATGATCAAACGTGCCAGATCATTTCTATACACACTCCATGATCTTGGAGACATACTCTGATATGAATACCTTGCCATTGAACACTTCCGTTCGATGGTGCTACTCGATACGTTGCTGTTCGCCGAAATTAATAGACACATTGTCGACCGTAATATCAAGGCGCTTGCGCTACCTCACAGTGAGCTCCAAGGACAGGCGTTCTGGGTCCACCTTGATGAAGGTAGCCAAATGCTAGTTACGAAGCAAATACCGCGGTGTTTCAACCTGGTGCTTCATGACATGAAGTGGGACTCCAATAAATGGAGCCAGTATGCTGGTGGTTTAATTAAGACGTGCGCAGAGTGGCTCTTTGGGGGGTGATGTCGTACGGCTCGAGTGCGCAGACTCCGAAGAGAAGAGCGGCGTCCGTGTGAACTGCGAGCATCAGTTTGCGAACAATCTCCAGGACCCCTGTTCGACCAGATTGTGGTTGCTTGCTACTCGCCGTTCGTCAACGTCAGCGCCGGTCCGGACTGGATGCTATTCGAAGACAAAGCAACCAGCGCCTGCAGGAGTCAGGCGCGACCGCAAGGTCCTGCATCGCCCACCGTGCTTGGAAGTTCTTCTCGCCAAGACAAGTGACGGAGGATCAAGCTTTGAGAAGCCCTTCGTTTGCTCAGCCGCGGGTTCGAGCGAGTGCTACGACCATACCACGATCTCCGCGCCGCTCGTGTCGCTCGCAACTTGGAACCCCGTTCGAGTGTCGTTGGAGGTCAGTTGACTTGAGAATGTCAGACTCGGAAAGATCACCCATATCGATTATCTCAGGTCCCAGACCTGCCAGGCTCCGCTGGATAGATTTCCAGAGGCGGGGATCCTGATCACTGCTTCCTTGTTGGTCGAAAAACGGACTTTCCTGATGTGGCCAGAAATCTGCCAATGATATGTTAGCGTCACGCGGGAGAGGGAGGCCATGTGGTCAGCGCTAGTAAAAGCGGGCTGATCGTGCTGCCACGACGGCTGGGGTTCACTCGCTTCTACTGGCGTCCAATATTGTCTGCTTGTCGCGGCGATGAGTCCTTGAGGGTATCGACGCCAGACTTCTGCTTTCTGTGCTGGTGCTGAGCTCGTCGGTTGCTGGTTTCTATAGAGCAGTCCAATGTGTGGGTGCTCGGTCGAGCGAGCCACAGGGCTTGGTAGGTGGGAAGCAGCCACCAGCCCCACGGACAGAATCTCGTGACGTCTCAGGTCCTGCAATATCGAATACGGTTCTTGGAACATGGACGAAGTGGTCCGACCATGCGGGTGTGGGACTTCGCTGAAGAGTCCTCCACCCGAGAACGTCTCAACTTCCTAAACATTATTTGTTCTGAGTGGTCTAGAGAGTGCACGACGGACGACGCGGGGACAGTACACACAATGATCCGGACCGAGACCGAGACCGCGTTCTGAAGGTTTTTGAACGGCGAACAGCAGTTGTGAACGGCTTTTCCGGCCAGACTGTGGGGACTGTACCGGTACATCCAGTCTGTCGTGACTTCCGCCGAAACCAGTTGGGTCGCGTTGACGACGAGCGTCGCACTCGTCACGGTTCACCAGTCGTTGAGGCCGTGTCACCGATGGTACGACAGCAGAGACCGTACCGAAGTGGATCCCCTCCCTTTACACTCCACCCAGCAGTAGCAAGACGGAAATGCCAGCTCACAAATCAATTTGCCAGCTCACAGGCCCACTCCACTCACAGCCGCCATGCCTTCTACGCTCTCGCTCCTCGCGCTCGCGGCCGCCACGACGCTCACAGCTATGCCTTCGGTCTCGGCCTGGCAGTTCGGCTCGGGCAACCGCGTGCTCTGGGACAACGACTGCGACTTCTACGGCGGCGATCTCTACTCGGTGCATGGCGGCGCCGACCGCTGCGGTGATATCTGCGCCAACGACGGCAGCTGCACGCACTGGACGTGGTCCAACTACAACGGCGGCACGTGCTGGGTCAAGGGCGGCTCGTCGGGCACCAAGTCCTGGTCGCAGGGCATGGGCTGTGGCTACGCGCTCGGCCGCTTCTCGGAGGGCAACTCGGGCTCGAACTCGAACCAGCAGAGCCAGACGAGCAACGGCATGACCGACCAGGAGACTCAGGAGATGCTCTCGCGCATCAATACGCTTCGCGCACAGAACGGCCTTGCCGCGCTCACGACCGATGCTCGCCTCATGCGCGCCGCCGATCTCCACACCAAGGACCAGGCCAACCAGTGCACCATGAGCCACGACGATAGCAGCGGCCTCTCGCTCGGCGACCGCATCACGGCGCAGGGCTACGTCTGGAACTCGGTCGCCGAGAACGTCGCGGCTGGCTACCAGACCGTCGACGACGTCATGAACGGCTGGATCGCATCGCCGGGCCACTTGGCCAACCTGCTCCGTACGACGGTGACCCAGGTCGGCTTCGCCAAGACCATCAACAATAACTGCGGCACCTACAAGATCTACTGGACCCAGGACTTTGGCCGCCTCATGTAAGAAGAGACTCGCGCCCTATCCGTTCGGAAGATAGGAACCCTTCGCGCTGTCCCCCACTCCCCTCCCCGTTCGATTCGATGTACAGTACGCGTATTATGTGGATGTTGGTGAAGCACCCGTCGCTGTGAACAGAAAGTCGCGCGTCGTGCTGCTCGTTCATCTTCGTCTAGTGATCAATAGTTTAGTAATCTGGAATGAGTATAAAGCGACACTCGTTGATTTAGTTCAATTTCTCATCGGCGCCCATTATTGCAATCGACCGCTCTGTGATCATAGACCTATCTACGTAGAGAAGACTCGTCGGAAGAGCGAGCTGCTGCGAAAGACGCACTGTCGCACTCACGACCGTACCCCTCGCGATGGATGATTCATCTCCCACGCCTCCAGCGGTGCTTTCGCAACCACTCGAATCGGAACGAGAAGTCGTAGCCTATGCAAGCCAGGAGTCCTGGCTCGAGGAAGCCCTGGTAGGACGATCCTCAGGAGCCGAGATCGCCACCCAAAACACCCACGGCAAGCCTACCAAAGTGACCGAGAGAGAACTGGACCGTGAGCATGACACATTGCATGAGCTTCCCCGTGGAAAACCACCCAGTTGGTATACAGAACGAAAGCGAGTTGGTGCAGCGAGGAGATGTGGGCTCGAAGGCGAATCTTGCGGCAGATCAGGAGTTCCAAGCTCACGTATAGAGATAGGTTCCTAACATTGGATTGTAGCGAGTAGTTGTCCATTGATGCCAATTGCGGATAGTAAATGCGGTTCGGGAGGTAGTGCATCGCGACCTAGTACACACCTATCCAGCAGACTCCGCTTCTGTTAGTGACAGTCGATAACACCGACACCTTGAGCCATCACTTTACTTGTCGACAAAGATACGAAACTTGGTCCACGAATGGGCCAGACTTGGTGGAGATTTGATGCAGCCACTCCTAAGATCTTAGGCGATTATGTACAGCGCAATCTCGATGGTGTTGGCGATGCGCCGGTCGGACCAACGGCAATTTGGGTGCGGAGATGGAGAGTAACCACAGTGCGACGGCGGTGTATCCCCATCTTCGCGTCCAACTGACCGATGGCCTTAAGAGCTTTCTCCAGATCGAGAAAACTTACCCATGCGTGGGCCGCATCGAATGCCATCAGCACGAAGGTAGTAGCGACAGACGACGATGTTTGCATGCAATATGACACAGACCGCGCGTGGAAGACCTCATCCTTGACGATAATACTCTCCGCCTTGAAATCTTCCATATCGTGCGGAATCAATGTGCACAAAATGTTTTTGGACACGAGTTCAAGTTCAATGAGCAGCAGTACCGCAACCCGCAGCGAAGGCAGTCTGCGTCCAGCCTGTCAACTCGATGAAAATGAACTTGTAGGCTGGGTACAGTATCATCAAGCTGAATCGGACAGCAACGAGAGAGTGCTAGCGAGTTGAATGCGAAACACGGAGTCGTTCTTGATCTGCTCTCCCCACCTGCGCCAGACAACGATGAAAAACATCTCAATTCAGGTCGGCCCTCCGCACGTGAAGAAAAATGGCAATGCAAATCCGATGGCCGATGAGACGAGAATCGTGGCTCCTATAGCGATCCCGGTGATCACGATCGAGCTGGTGAGGTGGAACAACCCAGAGAATTCCATGGCTGTACAAAGTAGCGCCTTTGATTAAAGATCGATATCGTGTCCAGAAACTCGACAACGAATGCACGCAGCCTGAAGACGTGGCTATGAGCAAGCCCTTTGCCCGGCGGATTCAATGGGATCGTGTCAAGAAGCGTGATCACGAGAAGCGGGAAAAGAAGGAGCAAGAACCAGCACCACCACATCGGCTGCTCCTGCTCGAAGCGATACTTTGAGCAATACGCTCCACCGAGTGGCTGCTGTGGAGTTGGACCTGGAAGCGCTCACAGAAAGCAACCACCGCATCATACCCGGAGCCAGTCATACTCGGACATGCGCTGAGAGCTGTCGGTCCAACTTCTGCAGGAAGTGATGTGCTAAACTTGGAAAAATTCGCAATATCGCACCCAACAATGCTGAACTGTGGCTGTTGAAATGGCCAAAGTGGACAAGCAATAAGATTTTTAGTCCCGCTTCTGGATCCACGCAAACCGGAACGAGTAATCGTAACCTACCACCACGGACAAACACGTTAATTCATTAGAAAGGCACTCGATGACTTCCTTCCCGCTCATCGTACCTTAGTGCACCAGGGAGGTCTGGACAGTGAGCATCGTCCACTGCATAAGCGTTCTCTGAACTACCGTCCAGCTCATGTGGAGAACGAATGCAAGTTGATGCGACGGGGATATTTGGATCCGACGACGAATCATCCGGCTGATGGTGATGAAAGATGCCAGCTCAAGGCTGACATACAGTAGCACCATCCCCAAATTCGACGCCAACCGCTTTTCGCTCATGGCTTCCATAAATGGGTAATAGGCTCGGTTCGGGAGATAATACATCGCGACCGAAAACACCGCTAAAAAATAACAGGAAGCGGATGTGAGAGGCATGAGTTTCCAACCGAGCAAAACCACAACACGTACAATAAATCAGCGGGAGGATGACCTCCACGTACTCGACCAGAAGTGTAAACTCGACCATGTGGAGGAGTTTTTGAGTGGACGAGACATACTGAGCACGGTCGAGATCGTTCAGCTGGTCAAGTTGTTGGCGGTGCTCTTTCATGATGGAGAATGAGTTGGGTGTTGACAGCGTGATTCGAGTTGGACCCGACACGTTGAACGGTTCAACGTGGTTGTTTACAAGAGCCTTCGCAACTGGAGGTTGAACTGTCAATCTGTTTGCGAAATGAATGGCGACGTCTACAAGCACCATTGAGGACTTGACAGGAACGACAGCTTTGCGGCGATACATGCGCGTCAACGACGCGAGGCCTCCTCGATCGTGCCCCATTTTCGAATCCAGCGCATCGATAGTTTTGAGAACCGACTCCATATCGTGAAAGGCGACCCACGCGTGGATCGCGTCAAACGTCATGAGCAGAAGGGTGGTCGCGATCGACGCTGACGTTTGCATGCCGTACGCCACGAAGAGAGCATGAAAGACCTCGGCGTTGATGATGATCATCTCGGGCTTGAGGTCTTGCAAGTCGTCCGGTATGATCCAATTCAAAATATTCTTCACGACGAGCTTGATAAGCGGCAGCAGCGCCGCGAACGCCGTTTGAGACCAGCCACGAAGCGACACAAACACGAAATTGTACGCCGGGTAAACCATCATCAGATTGACTTGGACCATGACGAAGAGTCCATAGCGGGCCAGTCGATTGCGAAGCTCCGGGTCTCGTCGGATCACTCTCCCCCACTTCCAGCCCATGACAAGCAAAAAGGCCGAGACAAACGGCGGCGCCCCGGTGACAAATGTGAACGGCAGCGGGAAGCCAATCAGCCACGACATGCCGACGGTCCCCACGACCGTGAACGACGTGATCGCGACTCCGCTGGCCACACTGAACGTCGACGACGATTCCAACTACGGGATGAAGCGGCACATCTGCTCGAGGATCGAGATCGTGTTGAGCAGCACGATCACAAAGGACCGGAACCAAAACGCGTGGCTGTGGGCGAGCCCGTCGCTCGGTGCCAAGTGGCCATGGCGGGACGGACAGACTGGCGAAGCTGCTCGTGGTCGCCAACTCTGGACCGCGCGGGTCTAATCTTAGCGCGAGGGAATCTTCTTCAGCTTCGAAGCCACCTTATCGTGAGCGGTGCTCGAACACGACGGTGGTCAGGTTCGTTGCAGTATGACGTTCCGAGGTTCTTAACGGAATGCAACAGGAACGTAACTTCACCCGGTGCGTTACGTTAAGAGCCATTGAGCGTCATGGTTGCAAACGAGTTTTTTTGTCGTTGTTTCTAACCATTTGTTATACAGAACTCCACGAAACCTAGAGTGTTTCATTTGTTCAAAAAAAGGACAGCAGGATCGGGTCGTCGGCGTTCAGTGACTGGAGCGGAGCCATCGAGAACGCCTTACTGTGTGAGTCACACCGCACGCCGACTACGAAAGCCGGCCGGCAAAAGTCGGAAGAATTGTGTCCCAACCTGTCCACTGCCTGCTGGTTGTCGGAGTCATCCCCACGGGACCCTCCGCGTAAAATCGACGTGGAAGAATCTAGCAGACCCAGCACGTCTGCGCGAGAAGAAAGCGCCGATCCAACAGCACAGAAGAGATGATTTCGGGATTCCCAACTGCGTGACTCGCGCAAGCTCGCGAAAGCGAACAGCCCCGCCTGTGTTGTACCAGGCGTCTTTTTTCTGCAAGGGTTCCGTTCAATGAAACGACAATCTCGTGGATCGGCGGACGAAGCCACCATACAGCGGTGGGTACGTCGACCCTCTACGTGCCCCTCGTCGCTTCAAGAAGACATCCAGCCAGCCGGATGCATCACAATCCAATTTGTGGAGAATTCAACTCCCACACATCACTCAATAAGTGAGACCCTTGGTTTCGATGGGGAGCCACACGATTGGTTCCAGCATGGGCTGACCGCGATGCCAGAGCTTCCCGTGCGTCTGCCTCGTTTGTCCGGCTTACCCATCGTCGAAACTTACCCATCGGTGTCCACAGTCACGTCTCTGGGAGAGCTGGTCTCTTGCGACCCAGAGGATCGTGTCCCCAGCGTAACCGCCACGAGCCAGACGCATCGTCACGTGAGCACTCACGAAGCAACGATCAGTTGGCAGGATGTTCCACGTGGTGGCGTTATACGTGTGGCCTGGATAGTTCTGTTGGCGTGGCGGCGGCTCCCGAGTGTAGAGCCACTTTTCGTTTTCTGGTTTCCTCTTCACGTCGCCGAGCACCGAGACAGCTACTACGATGCGATTCGGCGCTGCGATCACGGGCGCGCTGGCCTCGGCCGCGATCTCTGTCGAGGTGGGCAAGAACATCTCGGCCGTGCTCGACATCCTCGCGTACAACGACGTCTACGAGATGCTGCAAGACAACGTCAACGGCTTCAACATCGGTGGCCCCTCGCGCGTCGTGCCCATCGCCAAGGACATGCGCAAGCAGAACCCCAACAGCCTCGTGCTCTTCGCTGGCGACACCATGTCGCCGTCGCTCTGGTCCTCGCAGTTCAAGGGCATGCAGATGGTGGAC
>JAADVR010001001.1:0-11224 GCA_023335855.1 Pythium scleroteichum
CCCCCCCCCCCCCCCACACACACACACATCGTTTCCCTCTCCCTTTCTTGTGCGGTTGCACTCTCGAGCTGCGACCCGTAGTCTCATTTACGGTCCCACGCCCCAATCGTGGGCGCTCGTCGCAAGCAGGAGGTTCGTGGCGTGGACGGTACCGCTCAATCCCCGACTTGATAATGGGCCGATCAGGAGACACTGAACGGAGGCGAAGGCGCCTCGCGGACTGCTCTTCGGGCTCGCGTTCAGCACGGTAGCGTCGGTCTTCACGCTCACGACGTCGTTCGCCCTCCGAGTCGTCGAGCACGATGATTTCGATGGAGTAGTCCATAGTCCTGGGTAGTCCACGGGACGAATATCTCGACGCGTTGTCCGTGTGTCGAGTTCGACAATGACGTCCAAAGGAACGTGTGGTGGGGAATTCTCTGCAAGTCATCCTCATACAGAGATCAACAACAAGCGCGAGAAGAAGCCAAAGGCAACAATACAAACCAAATGGGTACAAAAAACAACAATAACTCTCCCAGAAGCAACAATAACCCTGGTGTGCAAACGTGACCGCTGTGTATGGCGCAGCAAATGCGTCTGCAACTGGCAAATGCGTCTGCAATTGGCAGTGAAGAGTACGGCGCATTGAAGGGATCTGCATAGCGTGACGTGTATCCTGACATGGAACGTATCTTCAAACGAATACATGGGTAGTTAAACATGAACAAAAGCTCTACATTATGAACATATGAAGCCTCTACTTCTTAAGCAAAGCCTCCACAGCAAAACCATCCCATCCAGTTCGATCGCCGTATTGGGGAGTCTGGCTCGCGGGAACTCACTTTAGGATCTCTGGTGAAGGAGCCGTAGGATGCCTTTCACGGAACCGGGCTAACGCAGCCTTGGCCGCTGCTCTGGCCGCCTCGTCGTCGACGACGACGGAATCGTGGTGGATTCTTCACAAAAAGGCGCACAGGCGCACTGCGCACTTGTCCCGAGCTCCTGGCTGCATCCTGCACTACACGGCAAATCTTGCTCTCAGCCAGGAGAAGCCCTGTCCGCAACGTCCGAAGATCTCCGATTCCTTCATCGAGCTGCTTCACGATATTCTTGGCTCCAGCCATCCTCCATCGAATCCGGATCGCATCCAATGTGATGGAATTGTATCGCATCTCCTCCTGGGCCACATACATGAGGTGCCGGCACGGCAAACCACTCGTCACAGAATAATTGCAGGTGCACGACCGCGCCCCTACGCCAAACTGGTACGCTGTGCTCTCCGGTGCCAGTTTATGAACATCAAACTTCGTTGATGTACTCACGAGATCGCCGTCCAGTTGAACAAAACCATCGGCCGTGTTCGAAGGGGCACAAACGTATCCACTCTCGTTGTTTTTGTATACGCCATTGATTCAACACCTCGCGAACACAGTACTCGCCCACTTGGCTAAGTGCCGCACCCAAGAAGGGGCTGACGTTTGTTCGAAGAACCAATTTTGTCGCGTATTTTCCGACGAGGTCGTACTCGCGTACCATCACTGCAGTCTGGTATGCGAAGGTAGCTTCGAAGCAGAGATCAATTCGAAGTTTTTCACCTAGGATTTTCTTGAGTTGGTTCCAGCCAGCTTCTATCCTGTTCGAAGTCGTGTTCAATGCTGTAAAGACTGTTCCACGTTCACAAGTACTCCACATGTCGCGGAACCGATACCAGCGCGACTCCATGTACAGGAGGAACTTGTGAGTGTGTTCATGTTCATCGCTGCACGAGTGAGTGCAGAGCAGGTCGTGAAGCTCCTTCTTCTTCTCGTCAAAGAACGTCACAGTTCTAGCGTAAAGCATCAACTGGAGCAAAGCTTTCGCACGCTTACGCATGCCGGGGTGAATGTTGAGGTTCTTGTCGTTCACGACTTTACCGAACCAGTCTAAAACATGATACTGACAAAGCAGAATACGGGCAGCAAAGAATTCTTGGAGCACGTGCCACTCGCCATAATCCTTATCAATGACGATTGCCTCAACCTTCTTCTCGACTCCTGGGTTGACTATTTGTGCACGGCGCGCATCATGTCCATAGTGTGCTCGAAACAAAGAAAGTCAAGCACTGAGACCCCACGCCCGGTGGCACTGGTCATCATAATCGATCCTGCCCCAAAGCGGCCAATATCAGTGCACTGACTGGAGCGATTTTGGTTTGCAAAAACTCACCTAGATAGTATCTGATGGTGTTGGTGTTATGAGTCCAGTCGAGGATGAAATTGTCACCATAGCTCAAGAAATAGGCGCCGGATGCCAGACTGAAGTGCGATGTCGATCAAAAGCCCATTCTGATCTTAGATCAAGTGAAAACGCGATCCTTTTAACGTTTTGAAGCGATCGAGCAGCAAATTCAGGAGTTTCACAGCATCCTGTCCGCCGAGACGGTCCCGTTCGAAGTTCGACAGGCGCTGCGTCGGGATCTTCGCGCTGGTGATATGGCCGAAGACGTCAGAAACGTTTTTCTTAGACGCCCGAACGTATGAGAGTAGAGTAAGCATGTCATGGGCATTGTGTTTGTTGAGGATGTTAGAAATGGTCGCATGGCCGCCCGTTCTTGATTCGTGTGCCCTCCAAGTCTCTAGAACATATCCCATAAGCTTCGTAGGAATTAAATCAGCTCTGGGGCCTTACTTGTTGTATTTTGCAGCGAGCACACTCGTCCGCCGACGATAGACGACTTTGTTTGCGCGGCAATACTCATACCATGCTTCGAGAAAGGGAGAGGGTTCTTACGCCGCCTGCTCCGCAATCTTGCAAGCAACGGCATTGGTCCTGACAGCCCACGATTTGCTCCTTAGCTATAGCTACGGCACATTTGGGGCACTCTACGTACCACCAAGGTCGGCATCTTCTGTCCTCTGTCCTCTGTCCAGATTGCACCTCGACCGGAGACGGGTCACCCCACCTGCCTCGTCTTGCATTTGACTGGTCGTTAAAAGCTCGCCCGGCCCGTTTCGCTCCATGCTCGACGAAAGCGGCCAATGGAGTTTCGCGACCCCTCTTCTGTTCCATTGGTGTGGCGTTATGTGTCACAGCAGGCTGTGGCTGGGGGTGGTCCGAAATATTCGCCGCCGGTTTCTGACGCGAAACTTTACACGAAGCTTTCCATTCATTACTTTCTCCAGTTGTACCGTTTCTGTATGCATTATTGTTGCATGAACAAGTGTCGTAAACTAGTAAACTCTCTCCGTCGACAACATTTTGAGCGGCGAGCACGAGCGCGATATCAGACACCAATCCAGCCAATCAACCCAGCGTTACCTCCAAACTAAATCTATTCTACTAAAAGTCGTCCGGCGTGTCCTTTTTCGCGAGGCCGCCAGGCCGAGCCCCCGACCTCGAAGCGGGCGGTCCTCGGTACATTCCCCCGATCTGCGCGGAAAAGGGGCAGAAATCTACCGGCTTTGGTTAGGTCTGCCGTGAGACAATCTTAAAGTCACGCGATTCAGCGCTTATGAAAACCTCTATTGCTTATTCGTACAAACTGTCCCTATCTATCTAAAATGACCTGTAATGCCAGATATAGTATATAGTTCACTTACGTAACTGCTGTTGGGCGTGACTGACGTCACAGCCAACAGCTCACAGCGCGGCAGACCAGCTTCGTCACTCTGCGGCACACATGCCGCGGAGCTCGCCGCTGCCAGCGCCGCCGCCAGCCAGCGACCATGGGCGCCACGCGCTCGAGGACCCGTGCGCGCCACGGCCCTCGCTCGCGCCCGCGTGTTTCTTCGTCCTCGCCCGGTCTGTTCACGCGGCGGGCGAGGACGAAGACACTAGACAACCCAAGCTAAAACTGAGTAAAAGCGCAAAACTCGGTCACATCCGCATGTTTGTTGTTTCTGTGGTTGACGGTGTGAATTGCAGCCAAGTCAGTCGTGGGTAAAAAAACGTAGCCAATACTCCGCTTTTTCGCGGTCTTCTCCATCTTTCTTCGTGCTCCACCTTTTCACTGTACCCTCCACTAAAAGTACGAACCTTCAAAATCCAGTTGGTCAGCTGTGTCTGGCTTGATAACTTTTTGCAGTGTTTCTAACAACAATGATACTGAACCAGCCACAACGCTATGCAGAATGTGGGCATATGTGAAAAGGCACGATTTTTATGTAGAAGGTGGACATCTGTAAAAAGCCACGACTTTTCGCGAAGCTGTTACCCTCGGGGAAAGCAAGTCAAGACTGACCTCGCTTCTCATTCTCCAATTTGCTGATCAGATGCCAAGGGGGTGCCAAGGGGGTAGCGGGCCGAAGAAGTGTGAACGCTACATGGACCCCCCCCTGCAGTGCATTGTGGCGTTAGGACGGCGCGTGGTGTGGTATTAGTGGGCACTGGCATTTGCGCGCTCCGTGGTCTCTGACTGCTATGAAAGTGCAGCCTAATCCTTTCTAGCTGCACGGAGCCGTCTTACTCCATCTGATTAGTGAGTTGGAGGATCGAAGAGTAAACAGCAATATCTAAACAGCAACATCTATTAAAACATTATTGTCCTGTTAGCAACACCTGGCTTGCAAGCCCAGTCCTTAGGCCCTGGTCCGGAAACCAAAAACACATTCTCATTCTGCAATCCTTTGCTCTCATTGGCTGTTGGTAACCCTTTTCCACGCAAATCGATTCTGCGCCTGGAATGACTTGCGGGGTCATTCCAGAGACAAGAATGATTCTGGGGTATAGTAACCCAGGGGGTATTTTCACATCTCAAACCGCATGGACGTCGCCGAGAAAATCAAGGTCGTCGTTGCCGCCGTGGTGTGCGCAGCGGCAGAAATCGCTGCATATGCGGGAACTGAAGATGGCAGAGCTCTCCGTTCTACCTGCCTCGAGACGTACACGGTTCCAAGCAACCAATTTGAGACGGCAATCGACACGGACGCTAATGGTTGGTTTGTGCGCAACGTTCGCTGTGATTTTGGCACATTGGTGAAGCTGGGAGGTCGTGTACAAGGTGCGTGGCCAGTCGTGCACGGCTCGCTTCTCACTCGCAAGGACCACACCTCCACCATGAAGCGCGTCGCTCTCTGTCTCCACTACTTGGCGTCTGGCACGGCGATCAGCGCGGCGGCCGGGGTTTTCGGTTTGAGCCATACAAGCGGCGTGGTGTTCGTGAATGAGGTGCTCGCTGTTCTCGTCTACTTGTCCAAGGACGTGTTGGTGGCCCCCATGTCGCAGGAAGAGCTCACTGCGACGGCGGAAGCGTTCGAGCGTGTGTGTGGTTTCCCAGGCGTGGTCGGCGCAGTTGATGGCACACTGATACGGATTGCACGACCAGCCGAGCACGAAGGCTGGTACTGCCGAAAAGGATTCCCAGCGGTGAACGTCCAGGCCGACGCCGGCTACAATATTTGGAACCATCTTCTGACCCCATTCCCGGAGGAAGACGCTCGCCATGATGCTCAGCAAAGCCACTACAACTACTGCCATTCAAGGACTCGAATTGTGGTGGAGCGCGCATTCGGGTCGCTCAAAAACCGTTGGCGTATTCTCCTTCGCAAGCTCGACCAAATAACCGAAGGGAACCTAGCGAACGTCGTGGTGAGTTGCATGGTCCTCCACGACCTTATGATTGATCTAGCAGATCCAAATGAAATACACGGCCAAGACCCTTTCGTCGGCTTGCGACTTGGACTCGAGCACCATTTCATCGCCGATGAGTCCCAAGCCAACAATACCAAGGGAAAGAAAAACCGCACAGTAATAAAACGCTTTCTGCATTTTCAACTTAACGCTAATGTTTGAAAGTGAGCACAATGTTTTCATATTTTTCCCTAATCCTTCTTGCTCGCTTGCTTCGATGAGTTGCTGGAGAAGTGCTGTCTGTGCCTGCTGGGACTCGAGTAAGCGCGCAGTAAGCTGCACCATGGCCTGCTGCTGCTCCAGGATGGCGTTGGTCGAACTAGTGTTCGAGCCACTCAGCGCTTCCACGATGGCGACCATGCCGCGGCCCATCTCGTCGGCGAGCAGGCCCACCCCAGCCTTTTTTGAGTTGGTGGAATCAGTCTTGTGCTTCTTCTTGACCGGCTCGTCGTCTTCATCGCTTGCCCCCTCGTTTTCGGCGCCGCCGGGCGAGCAGCAGTCGCTGGCGTTGGTGTCGAAGAGGACGGAACTTGCGACACCGTTTCGCTCAGCAAACCACTCGCGTAGGATGGGAAGATATGCTGGAGGTTCTGTTGTGGGCCTGGTTTCCGGTCCGGCTAACGTCCTGGACGAACTTGGTGTGCTCAGACTTGACCTTCGCGTACTTGCTGCGTAGCTGCTTTTCGTTGATGACGACACCGAGCTCCTCCGTGAGCACCGCGGCAAAGTAGCACCACGCCACGTCTTTTTGGTTGTTGGTCTTTGCGTTGCGCAGGCGCTTCGAGATGGTCGGATGCTCGGAGCACAGGCTCAACGATGTCAATCACCCTGTGGACAAGCTTCTCGAGGCTCGATAAGTTGAGGTCGAAGTCGATCGCGTGCTTCTGCCACGTGTTATAGTGCTTGAGGACGACTAGCGTGAGAAACAAAGCGTCGCGAGGGGACACCGAGCTCTGACGACCACGGCCTGTCGTCAATGTCGTCACAAGATCAGCCTCGACAAGCGCCCACAACGAGTCGAACTCCGTCTGGGTGTAGTTCGTGAGAGCCCGGACCGTCTCGTCTGCAGGCGGTCGAGTTGACCCATCTGGCGCGAAGTTAATGTAGCGCGCCATGGTGGGCGCCTCATTCTCATCGAACACGTCGTCGACATGGTGGGCAGCTTCTCCGTAATCGTCGTTACTCGTGATGAGGTTGACGCGTTCAGCCCGCATTAGACGGTCCAGCCGGTCGAGAACAGTACTTGGGTTGCTTGCCATTGTCGTGAGATGTTGCTGAGTAGACAGTTTCAGAACATTTTGACAGGCAGCAGAAAGCTCGGAGAGCTGCTGTGGCCATCGGAAACCTGTGGCTGTGCTTTTCGCGAACAAATTGTCTTTATGGAAACACGAGTCTCTACACAGAGTTTTCACGAAAAATTTTGCTCATTGTGGGAAATGTGGATTTTTTCACGTACAACTCCCCAGCATACTAGTGATTTTCGAGTGAAAGAAAAATTTTCGGTTGGCCGGTTGGTTTTTCCGTATAACCTCGAAGTGAGTGTTTGGCTGGATTTTTTCGCATTACTGTGAGGTTATATCCAGATTAATGTCGCTTTACTTCAGTACCTCAGTTTATGCTTCGGTGCTCTATTGATCCTGAGGGGAGCTCCCCCGGGCGGTGCGGTCGCGACCGCTCCGGGAGCCCCGCGTCTCCAGGGTTGGCCTTCCTCTGTGCCGGTGCCGCGCCATGCTCGGCGAACGTTGGTGGCTGAGCGATCCGGCACAGATGATGAAGCGCCAACGGCAGTGCAAGTGCTGCCTCTGGGTGATGCCACCCTGCCGGTTCAGCGAGGCCCAGAGGCAGCACAAGGTTCCCATTTGTAAGGGCTGCATGGCCATGCCGGCGAATACCTGGCATAACCAGCGCAGCCCCCTCAAATGGGAATACAACGACTTTCAAAAGTCCATCGGTACGTACAGCTAGCTCTATTGTTCGTAGTTATCCTAATTCTAACAGTTATATGCGCATTAGTCGGATTGAAGAAGGTGCGGAAAGCCATAGCGGCTTCGATCCCTCTCGACCAGCAGGTCGCGCTGGCGAAGAACCCCGCTAAGAAGCGGCTCCTCGAGCGCCGAGAGCGGTCGCTTGGCATTGTGGCGAAAAGCATAAAATACGGAAAAACGTTTTAAGGTTAAATAAACGTTTTTTCTGTTGGTTATCCAAAATTTGGTGTTTATTACACTTTCATATTATATCCAATCAAAATGATGGATGGTACCCAACTGTTTAGTATTCAGTTTCTACCCTACGGCAGCGTAATCAGACAGTCTATGTGGCCAATCAAAAAGAAAGCTGGCCACACAACAGATTTTACAGTCTCCTTGCGCAGTCTAGCGGAGGACAGGATTAGGGGGTCTGGGTTTTAAAGTGCGAAGAGGTTGTGTCGTGTGGCCACTCAAATTAATACTCCCCGCCCGCACAGCTCACGTTCCGAACGCACTGTCCCCCGCGATTTTGCGCAGCCTGTTATGGACTGCGGTATAGGAAGTCAGTAGAGTCTCCTTCTTCTCCGAGAGTGCGCATTTTGACGCGAGAATTCCCCTTCGCTGTCTCCTTTCGGCGGGAAAACTCAGGCTGAGCCCAGGGGCCAGATTGATCAATTTATTGCGCACTCTATATACCCGTCCCTGGTAGCGCGGGGCCGCGTTGTGAGAAAAGGACCCAGGCTCTCTGATTTCCTGTACCTTTCCCTTTGCGATCCAAGCCCCGTGTTGTGATTGTGATCGAAGAACTCCGGTGTGGCAAGTTCCGGTGGTGGATTAAGGCAAACATGGGTCCCGCGCGAGTGTTCAAGAGTGCGAAAGAGATTGAGGATGTCTATCGAGCTCCCGAGGGCTACGAGAGCCGTGAAGACAGGAAGAAGCGCGAGAACGCGAAGCGACAAGCTCTACGGCGGTGGAACGCAATCCAAACACCTTCCTCCGATGTCACAACAGACCGAAAACGTAGCTTGAGCTTGGTCGCAGAAGGCGGGGCAGAGAAAAAGAAACACAAGCCAAATGACTTGCTAGCAGACGATCTCATTGATGAAGGACCTCAAGACCTACGGTATATTGAAAGCGAGTTGGTCCCCGCTCTGGCGGCCTTCCTGGAGATGCTTGGGCTACGTGTCATCCGTGTGCCGGGCAACGGCGTCTGCTTCTACTTTGCTATCTACGGCACGAATGTGGCACGTTTGGATGGTGATGAAACCAAGATCAACAATATCAGCCATGTAGAGAACGCAACGATAGTGAAGCAAGGGATTCTTGGCACGCCTCTCTGCAATCTGGATAGAATGATGGCAATCGGTGACATTCATGTGAGCATGCTCTACGAGCGATACTACGGGCGACCTCTCCAAGCATCTGTTGAAAGTGGTCTCGCCCAGATCAAGGCATTCATCGAGAAATATCACCTGCGTTCGGTTCGAAGGGGGTTTCCGTATTCGGCATGGGCAGGAGAGCAAGAGATCATGGCCGCGGTGTTATATTTCCGTGAGCCTGTGTTTTTGTTCGACATTGGGGCTCACGATCAAGACGGAAGAGGTAGAGAGACGCCGTGTTTGCAAGTATGGTTCGTATTGAACTGCGATCGGCAGATGACCCAACATCAGAGTGTGTGAAGACGCGAATGCTCGAAGCGGATGATGCTGCTCTGATTCTCAGTACTCTTCTCAGTCACAAGGTGGCGCCATTGATGAACACAATGAATCAAAGACAGTCGCACTTCGAATGCTTGCGTTTGGACGAACAACTCCATGTAGAGCGGAGTGGACTAGATGAAAATGGCGAAGACATGAGAGATCGACTGGATCGGGCACTTGGTGTGTTGGGATTGTATGTCGCCCCCCATGAGAGTCCTAATACGGCTCAAGCAGCTGCGGATGAAGAATCCAACGAAGACATCAATCAAGATCCCTTAGTTGTGCCGAACCAGATTCGTCGGGAGCCATCACGACGTATTACGTATGTGTCAGGCTGTCTGAATCAAACTCGGACAACAAAGTTTTCTAACTGTTGCGCTGCATTGTAGAGGTGTACCAAGCTCTACTCAAGAGGTACTAGATCAGTTTCCAGCACCAGCAGACGAAGATGACGAAGCTAGGAGGAAGCGCGAGAAGAATATGAACGCAGCACTCCGACGCTTGGAAGACAGAAGGGGACGTGCGGAGCAACTTCAGGGGCAGGCGCAGAAGAAGGCATCACTCAAGCGGCAGAAAAAACGTCAACGCGAGGCTGCACGTTGAGCAAACAGATCCAAAGACCAGACGGCAGAAATGAAGCGCCGTCAAAAAGAAGTTGGTGAGCCGAAGAAACTTCTAACACGATGTATCGCTCTATCGACGTGTGAAGATTTCTGCGAGAACGACGTGGTGATTGGCGACGATATTGGTCCAAGTGGACGGCATCTCCTTATTGTAATGACCTTTGAGTGCCCGTAATGTGGAGCCCTTGACTGGAAACAACCCAAAAATCAAGTAAATACGCGTTGTTGCCTCAACGGTGCAATCCAAGGACCCAACTTCGACTATATCCCCGAAGAACTGAGAGAAATGTTTCGCAACCCGATCTCCCGGGCCAACGCGCGCAAGTACAACCTTATATTCCAGTTCACATCGACGGGAACCATTGTGAACCAACGCCTGGCAAGTCGAGAGGATGGTGTGGTCACATACAATGTTCAAGGATGTATAGTACACCGAATGGGAACGATGCTGCCATTTGACGAGGCGTATCCACGCATGTTCGCCCAAGTATACATCTTCGATGGCAGTATGCAGTACGATCTTCGAACAAAGCACCCAGAGCTTGGCCTGAATGACCTCTTTATCAAGTTGCTGACCGACTACATCAATGAGCACAACGAGTACGCCAAAGCATTTGTTCGTGCCGGACAGTTCATGCTCGAGAACCCCGGTCGTCATATCCAGCTCAAACTACACGAGAGAGGAAACACCGATCCTCGCACGCACAACTTGCCGAGGGTATCTGAAGTAGCCGCTCTGATCGTTGACGACGAGTATCTTGAGGAAGGTCGAGATATCATAGTGCGCATGAAGCCAGCCAAGGACCCAGTCACATGAAAGATTCATGGTTTGCAGAGAATCAGTGAACTACATGAGTGCTACGACCCCATGGCTTGGCCGATCGTGTACCTGAAGGACGAACCTGGACTTAATCCTATCAAGAGCAGAATGGCGCACAGTAGGAACTTCGATTTTGGTGAAGACTCCTCGGAGGATGACGAAGGAGTGGAGGACGACATCAGGGACAACAACAATGACAGGGGCGCAGAGGTGAACGATATATATGACGAGAGCAAAACCGGGGAAGCAAGTACTCAAGCAATTGCAATCACCGACTCAAAGAAACGTCCTAACATCACGTTTCGTCAATGGATCCGTTATCCGCTGTACTTTCGCAACGCTCGCTATAACCACTTGCACCAGTTCGGCCCACTACTTCAAGAAATTTGTGTCGACCAGTTTGCCAAGATAATCACCAGTGATTTTCAGTATGCGCGCCGAAACCAGAGGCAGTTACGTGCAGACCTATATCATGGTTTGATCGATCGATTCCGACGAGATCTGAACTGGACACTGTCCCGCGAA
>JAADVR010001002.1:0-11224 GCA_023335855.1 Pythium scleroteichum
ATGCTGTACAACCTAACGGAAACTTCCTTCATTGGAAAGGAGGATTCGCATGAGTCGTGAAAAAGGTCAAATTACCATCTGGTTATCCTTTTCCATCATTTTATTAAGTGCCGGACTGGTCTGCCATGTCTTGTCCATTCCAGCAATTCTCGAAGCTGGCGGCAGAGACGGATGGTTGTCTGTCGTGGCGGCAGGACCTTTTTTTATGTTGTTTCTATGTATGATGTACATCATTATTCGCCGTGTACGTGGACAACGATTAACAGATTGGATTACGCGAGAATTCGGGGCGGTCCCTTCCTGGATCTTCCGGATCTCCGCTTCCATTCTGCTATTCACGCTTGGCACGCATACGCTGTATGAGACAACCAACTGGACCGTATCCACGTATCTTCAATTCACACCTCCCTATGTTCTGGCAGGTGGCGGAGCATTGGTTGCCGCGTGGGCAGCGGCTAAAGGCATACGCTCCATTGCGATGACTTCCAGTCTGCTGCTGCCCTTTGTAATTTTGCTAGGTTATTTTGTAATGTCCGCCAATATGAAATACAAAGACTACAGTCTATTGTTCCCGATTATGGAGAACGGTATGGGTCCCGTGTGGCGGGGCATGATCTACTCTCTTGCCGGGCTTATGGAAATCTGGATTCTTATGTTGTTCCAACATGAAGTCAAAGGCAAAATTCGTTGGTGGCACGTTCTGATCCTTGGCGTGTTTATGCTCAGTATGGCGATCGGACCAACCATCGGAGCCATCGTGGAATTTGGTCCCGAAGAAGCAGCCAAACAACGAAACAGTCCCTATGAGCAATGGAAACTTGTGAATATCGGCAAACTTTTGCAACACGTTGATTTTCTGTCCATCTATCAGTGGCTCAGTGGTTCCTTCGCAAGGGTCGCCATATCTATGTATCTCATCGTGGATCTGCTGAATTTCCGCAGACCGAAGAAACGATATATCGCGATTCTCACCATTACCGTCATCATGAGCTTCATGGCGATGCAATGGTGGCGCATTGATTACGTGGATTATTATGTGGACCATATTCAGTTTCCGGTCATGCTCGCCTATGTATCCGTCGTTACCGTAATACTAACCATTGCCGCATTAATCCACAAAAAGGACAAGGAGGCTCCCAAACGTGCCGATCTCAACCCAACCCAAGAATAATCCTGACGTTGAACCGTTCCGAATGAACGAGCATAACCTGAATACCTTTTTTGCCGGATCTGATGATGTCATCATCAATAGTCATATGATCGGAGAACCTCCGATGCAACTCCTTATGACGTATTGCAGCGGTATGGTAGATAGTGAAGCGATCTACGATATTATTCTCCCGGAACTCAAACGAACATATGAAAATACACACTTTATCCGTACATCCGATATTGAAAAGTGCATCAGCCTAGATTGGACCCGAATGGATCTGCAAGATCAGGCATTTGGAACTGAACTGATGTCTCTCCGTGTTTTTGAAGGTCATATGTTGATCTGTATACCATCCCTGCAAACCATGTGGAGTATTGATATATCTAACATCCCTACTCGGACACCGGAGGAATCGACCACCGAAGTTTCGATCCGCGGGGCAAGAGATGGGTTCATTGAACCCCTTGCCGTCAATGTTGCCTTGATACGCACCCGTCTGCGTACGAACCAACTGGCCTGCAAAATCGAACTGATCGGTACACGTTCTGCAACCAAGGTGGCATTGATGTATATCAAGAATATCGCCAATCCGGAGCTAATCGAAGACGTCCAGGATCGGTTGCGTAAGATTGAGACCGAACGCATCTTGACCGCCAATGAACTGGAAGAATTGCTGTCGCCTTCAAAGATTACTTTGTTTCCCGTCACCCATTATACGGGCAGGCCTGACTTTGCTGCAGAATGTCTCCTGAATGGACGTTTTATCCTCATTGTAGACGGCAATCCCAGCGCCATTATTGGGCCAGTCAATCTGTTTCTTTTGCTCAAATCACCGGAGGATGCCAGCTTCCCCTTCTTGGCTGTAAACGTAGGACGGATGCTGCGCTTTCTTGGCCTGATGATCACCGTGTTCCTGCCTGGCTTCTATATTGCGCTGACATCCTTTCATATGGATCAGATCCCCTTTCCTCTAGTCGCAACGATCTCAGTTGGACGCATGGGACTTCCGATGGAATCGGGAATGGAGATGTTTCTCATTATGCTGCTGATGGAGCTGTTCCGTGAGGCAGGGGTACGTTTGCCAAGTGCCATCGGCCAGACATTAACTGTCGTTGGAGGTTTGATTATCGGAGATTCCGCCATTCGAGCCGGCATGGTCTCTCCCCTCATGATTGTCATCATCGCAGTTACCGTCGTAGCTGGAGCAACCATTGTGAATCAGGTCATGACCAGTTCTGTGCTGATCCTGCGGTTCCTTTGTTTTGTCTTGGGGGCATCCCTCGGCATCTATGGGTTCATCCTGTCGTTGATTATGTTCCTCATCTACCTGACCGATCTCAAATCATTTGGCATTCCGTATCTCACGCCGTTAACACCGCTTCATTTCAAACAAGCGATAGCTTCATTATTCAAACTGCCAAAGGGGCTAGGTAAACGAAGACCTGTCTATCTCGAGACCCAGGAGCCCCGCAAGAAAGGGAACGAACGATGAAACACTTGTTACAGCGATGTTTGCTGGGTCTGTTAAGCCTATCGATGTGCGTGATGACAAGTGGGTGCTGGAGTGCCTTTGAGATTCAACAGGTGGACTACGCCAAAGCCTTTGGGATTGATTATAAGGACGGCATGTATCATCTGTATGTACAAACGCTGGATTTTGCCAGTGTCGCCAAAAGTGAAAGTTCAACCAAAAGTGCAGATACACCGCCTGTATGGGTCGGACATGCCGAGGGGAAAACCATGAGTCTGGCGCTAAACGAACTGTTCCGTACGGCTCAATTACACATGGCTTGGGGGCATGTGACAGCCATTGTTATGGCGGAAGGTGTGCTGACCAGCAAACATATCAAAGAAGTGTTCGACATGCTGGGACGATTTCCAGAATCCCGTTATACAACTTGGGTGTACGGAACACGGGCGCCTCTGGAGAAAATCCTAAGTGCAACGTCCATCTATAATATGTCGCCCTTGGATAGCATTCTTCACAACCCGCTCCCCACGTACATGGAAGAATCATTGTACCCGCCTGTGCTTAGTTTTAAGCTCATTGCAACACATAATGATCCCGCTACCACAACGTATCTGCCGAGTATTGCATTGAATGATACCCAGTGGGCTGAGAATGAGAAGAAACATGATTTGTTTCTGGTGGAAGGGGCCTTTTTTGAAAAGACTGGCTATGACTTTGAATACTTTCCACGCAGTCAGCTTCCCGGTTATCACTGGCTAATCAAAGACATGCGGCGGGCCCCTCTACTTGTCCAGAAGGATGGAACGATCTACGGGGCGCTCAGTGTAGGATTACCAAAGATCAAAATTAAACCTGTCATTCAGGGTGAAGACGTTACGTTCAACATTGATGCCCACTACCTCACCGCCCTGTACGAATACCTGGTGCCCACTTCTTATGAGGAGATGATCCAGATTAGTGAAGTGAAGTTACGGGAGCAGATCATGCAGACCTATCGTCACGGCCTTGAGCGTGGTGTGGATATTTACGGTCTTCAGGAGAAGCTGTATCGCAAAAATCCAAAGCTCTGGCGTAAGTTATCAAACAACGGGAGCAAGATGATGCTTACGGAAGACTCGATTAAGGATCTGAAAATCCATCTCACCATCCCGTATACAGGGAAATATAAAAGGAAAGTGTAGGAAACGCGTAAAACACCCCTTGTCCGGTATGGAACGACGGATAAGGGGTGTTTGTGTATATGAATGTCGCTCGTTTGCAGTTCGGATCATGCAGATCTATGACAGCGAAGTTTCCATTCCATTAACTTTTACTTCTTATAATAATGCATCACCCGCAACCGAGTAGTCAGGATTAAGGTCTGAGGAATGAGCACAAAAACAATATACATAAGTACAATTAACCATAGATGTGCGGCAAAATTCTCCGCACCAAACGATGGTTTCGGACGCTCAATCCAATACCACCAACACGGGATGGCAATAAACCATGTCAATCCTGTCGAAACGAACATGTCTTTTACATCGCTCCATAGAAAGCAGAACACCGCGACGAACAAAATAGGACCTATCCAAGAATCCAATATCGGTCCCCAGCTCTGGAAGACAAAGATAATGGCGGGATACAGAAGATTTATGGTCCAGCGCCATATGTTATTAGTATAAAGATTCATAAAGCTTCTCACCTCATTACATAACGTTGCAATTGTAACTTCACTTATTGGGGTCATTTGCTACATTACTATCACTTTGATTATCCGTAGCCAAAAGTATGTACGCTCCATTTTTAAAGGTTATTATGGGAAAGAAATGAAAAGATGAAGCATGATATTGGATATTATTGCTCATACTACCTTCAGGAAATTATTGAAGGAGTGACAGCATGAGGTTAAAAAGTATCATCGCCGTTGGAGCCGTGTTAACCTGCTCAACTCTGTTATGGGGCTGTGGCAATGGCACTGCGAATAATGCTTCCCAGCAACAGAATGACACCGTTCGATCGGAGAGTTGGAGCGATCCCAAACGACTGGAAGCTTCCCATCTTGAAGCGCTTGAGCGCATGGAGAAAGATCACATCCACCGAATGGTTTCGCTTAGCGCAAGTACAGATGGAGACAAAGTGATGACCACACTTGAACGGTCGAGTCAAAAGTTGGAGGAAATGAGACCGCTCGCCGAAATGCTCCAACATGAAGGACATCCGGCATTATTACAGCGAATCCAGGACATGTCCGGCGATATCCAAGGTTCCAAATCCGTCATTGCTGAGATGAAAAATCTGCCTCAGGACGGCAAAATTAAAATTCAGTCCGAGAATTCCGATTCCTTGCATCACATCAGCAGCTTCCGCGATTACCACCAGTATATCCAGGGACAAGTGCAATCTTTAGACGGTAAGTCTACGCAAATGTCCCACTAACCCTAAAGATAGTTCAGAGAATCGTTACAGTCGGAATACGATAATCCGATGGTTAACGGTTCTTTTTTATTAACTTCATAATGTACACTCTTCTCTACAGCTTCATTCCACCCACAACGATACCCAGATGAACATGCTAAACAGCAAGACTGGTGCAAGTGCGCCTGTGGCTAATATGATCCAAAGTGTCGCGGGCTTGATCTTTTGACAGTATGCATCGACCTTGCGCATCCGATCTTTACGCCACTTGGCAAACTTGAGCCGTCTGATCATTTGATTCAGAACTATTTGCCGCTGCTCGCCCTCTTCGAATTCATCGATCGCATGCCGCAACTCCTCGTATAATTGAGCCTCTTCCTGCCCAGCCACTGTAGGTGTACTCATCTAACCCTTCCTCTCATAAGAACATTATTGAGATATAGCCACTACTTAAATAACACATTACAGACCTTCAAGGTTTGAAGTTTTAAAAAAAAATGGACAATCCAAAAAGCCCGGGCATAGCCCAGACTTCGTAGAATCATGTTAGAACTATTTAACTGAGTGCTATTTAGCTCGCGTTAGCGATCAATGCATTCAAGCATACCGCACCCTGTGCACGCACATTAACGACGATAATCGGCGTATCCAACATGTCGTGCATCCATGACATATACTCTTCTACTTTTTCGTTTGGAAGGATCGTCAGAATAACCCCTGCGAATCCACCACCATGAATACGACAAGCGCCATCACCCAGGTTTTGCAGATAATTCTCGGTCAGTGCCAGCGCGATGCCAATCTCCTGTTCCTTCACAGCACCACTCTGATATACATTCTGCAGCCACTTCCATGATGAGTTCCCGGACGCCGTAATCAGTTTCAAGAAATCAGCAAAACGTCCATCACGCAACGCCTGAACCTGACCATCGACACGATTATTTTCCTCCAGGAAATGAAGTGCACGCAGCACGGCACGATCCCCAGCAGCTTCACGAACCTTCTTGAGGTTGGCGTAGATTGCGTCAGCTGTAATTTCCCGAACATACTCACTGCCGAGCGCCTGAGCAACCGCTCTCATCTCATATGGCACAGCAGCGTAATCTTCCGTCAGATCGGCGTGGTTACCGCCCGTATTCACAATGACCAATGAGTAGCCGTTTTGTTGGAAATCCCACTGAACAGGCTCGATGACCGGCTGTGCAGGATTTTCAAAATCAATAGCAATGAGTCCGCCGTACGCACAAGCCATCTGATCCAGCAGACCCGAAGGTTTGTTCCAATAGTGATTCTCCGCATACTGACCGATTTTGGCCAAGGTCACAACATCCAGTGCTCCATCGTTATAGAAATGATTCAAAATCGTACAGATCAGCATCTCAAATGACGCCGAGGAACTCACCCCAGATGCTGAGAACACATTACTTGAGAGGTACGCCTGGAAGCCGCCTACCTTATATCCGAATTCTCCAAATCCTGCAGCCATACCGCGAATCAATGCTGTTGTGCCATCGTCTTCCGTATTTGGTTTAAGATTCGTGAGATCGATTACATATTTCTTGTCATAGCCTTCTGAGTAAAACGTAATAACGGAATCCGCAGTTGGTGCAGCCACTGCAATCGTATCCAGCGTAATGCTGCCCGCCAGCACTTTACCATGGTTATGATCCGTATGATTGCCGCCAATCTCGCTGCGTCCTGATGCGCTGAACAACTTGCTTCCTTCTTGTGCGCCAAAGTACTCTTCAAACGTTGCGTTCAGCTTCGTGTAACGTGCGATCTGTTCCTCTACTTGTGATTGTCCATACATTTGGGCAAGCAACGCTTGGCCCTCCGTGGATTGGATCAGATTCAATGGTTGTGTCGTCATTAATAATCCTCCTATGGATATGCAGCTTTTATTTTTAGACTGTTGGTAAACATGGTTGTCGCGTCTGTTTCATACCTTATTCCTCTCCCATTATCTCAGCTTCGTAGCGGAAAAGGTAGGGTAGAATTGAAAGTTTGTAAGCGTTTTGTGAAGTTATTTAATGTAAAAATAGGATTGAAAACCATTTTGTAATAACTTAAATTTGGTATAAGTGAAAACACATTATTTTCCAACCTCGGAGTTGCTATGCTTAACATCTTATTGGTGGAGGGAACGATGAAAATCAAGTCAAACTATACCAAGTTATTCGGTGCATTTTCGCTTACATTTTTGGGTGATGGACTTACACTGGCTGCGGTTCCTTGGCTCATATCAACCCTTACAAGCGATACGCTGTATGCTTCTGTCACCATGACGGCACTTCGTTTACCCTGGCTACTATTCAGTCTTCCTGTAGGTGTCCTCATCGACCGTTACTCACGCAAACATATGCTGATTGGCGCAGGTTTTACTCGAATGCTCCTTCTGCTTGGACTGACGTTATGCATCTGGGGAGGATGGGTGAGCATTCCGATTCTGGCTCTGTTCATGTTTGGTATTGGCCTGAGCCGAGTTGTATTCGACAGCACGGTGCAGACGGTCATCCCTCAACTGGTAGATGAGAGTAAATTGGAAAAAGCGAATGGGCAGTTCACCGCCGGACAGTTAATCACAAGTGATATTCTGGGCGTTGCCCTGGGAGGGTTCATTATCACCCTGCATATTGTTTTTCCTTTTGCCATAGACGCCGTAACGGCTGTAGTTGCTCTGCTTTTTTTAATCAGTTTGAAGGGAAACTTCTACCCAGGGGATACGGAAACAACCAAGAAGGAAGTTCGCCCGATGAAAAATTGGAAACGTGAGATGTGGTCCGGTATTCAATATGTCTATCATGATCGTTTTCTCCGCGGATTAGCCATTCTATCTGTCACCATTACGCTGATGTATTCGATTATCTTGGCTACTCAGATCTTTTTTGTACGAGATGTGCTTCAGTTGGATGCTTTTGCATTCGGTATTCTCATCTCCATTGCAACAATCGGCAGCATTGTAGGGAGCCAGGCTGTTGCATATATGCGTAAGAAATGGAGTACAAAACAATTGATTATTTCCTCCATTCTGTGCATGGGAATCATCTACGGTGTGGTGGGTCTTACTACAAATGCATATATGGTAGGCGGCCTGTATTTCTGTGCTGCATTTTTCATTATTGTCTACAATGTTACCCGTTCCTCCATCCTGCAACGTTCCGTTCCTAATGAGATGCTTGGCCGGGTCGGAAGTGTGTTTCGCTTTTTGTCCTTTGGGATCAGTGCCATTGGTACGCTTCTCGGCGGATTATTGGTGCGGGTTAGTGAAACGACATTTGATCGCGTATTCTCGCTGCAACTCCCTTACCTCTTGTTAAGCCTGATCTATATCCTGTCTGGTCTGGTGTTCACTATGAAGATGAAGAACCGTTCAGAGAGCCAGCAGCGTAACTTCAACGCTTGACTGTTACGTTAGGTCATACTTGATAATGATCTCAAGCTTACATGAAGGAGAGATTAAAGATGAAGATTACCGCGTTACGTTCAGATCAAATCTATGAGGAGATCATCCAGGCTGCACCCGATAAGAAATTGGAGTTATACCGCGATCTTATGATGAGTCCATTCATGAACAAATGGAACATTCAACAGATCCCGTTTCGATCAAGCGACCCTAATGGCTTCGATGTGATCATGATGAATAACTTTATGAATATCGCTCCAGCAGATATTACACCTGAAATTAACGAATCGTTAGCAGCGATTTCGTCTGAAGCATTTTGGCAACAGTGTCATGAAGCTGTCCGTAGGAGTCTATCTACCTTTACAGATCACGGGATTGAGCTATCGGTCCCCGAATATCTATACACGATTTTATTAGGCGATAAGAACAGTCCTTCACTCACCATGAACGAAGGTATCAGCGGAGATGGTGGAATCCCCGGTTATATTATTGCGAACCTGATCCCCAATGGGTATACTCTACCTCGTATGCAATCCGTGTTAGCCCATGAATGCAATCATAACGTGAGATATCAATATATCCAGTGGAGTCCGCAGATTACGCTTGGCGAGATGGTTGTTAGCGAGGGGCTGGCCGAGAGCTTTGCCACATCCCTGTATGGAGAAGAATTGTTAGGCCCCTGGGTAGCCAAGACGGATATGGAAACATTGAATAAAGTTATCAAACCAAAGATGAAAGACCAGCTGCATGTCACCGGTTTTGACCAGATTAATCCGTATCTATACGGCGATGAACTTGCCATTATGCAAAATTTCACGCCCGTGGGTATGCCCTATGCAGCTGGCTATGCCTGCGGTTATCACTTGATTCAATATTATCTCAACAAAACAGGTACACCGATTACCGAAGCGACCATCACTCCGGCAAGTGTCATCCTTGCGGAAACAAAGGAATTTTGGAATGAAGACACCTTATTTCACCGTTAAAGATATCATTCAGATCACTGGCATCACCAAACGCGCATTACATTATTACGATAAAACGGATCTATTGAAACCGAGCAAAGTCGAGGACAATGGCTATCGGTATTATGATCAAGAGGCACTGGGGAATCTGCAAATGATTCTGTTGTTCAAAGAAATGAATTTCTCATTGAAAGACATTACAGCCATGGTGCAACTTTCCAAAGAAGAACAGAAAGATATCCTGAGAGAGCATCGCAGTACACTCGTTCAACGCAAACAAAAGCTTGAAACCATCATCGACCAGTTGGACGAGTATGTGGATGGGACGGATATCTCTCATCTTCATCTGTTTGACGACTCTTCCATCCTTTCCATTCAAGAACAATATGAATCCGAGGCGAAGTTTGTATATGGAAATACCGAGAAGTATCAGGAATTTGAAGCAAATGTGAGCGAGCTGTCTGCGGAAGAGCAAGAAAAAGCCTACCAGCAGTTCTCGGTCAACATGGAGCAGGTTTTTCGGGATTTGGCGAAGCATCAGGATCTGTCCCCTGCTTCTGGTGAGGTGCAAGCGTTAGTGCGTGAATGGAAGAGTTGCTTGGAACAATTTATGAGCTGTGATGATGAGATTCTGAGATGTATCGCGGAAGCCTATACGACAGATCGTCGCTATGTGGGTTATTTCGATCAGTTTGGCGATGAGGACTTTTTGAGGTTTTTGTATCAAGCGATTATGATTTATGTGGAGAGTAAAGAAGTATAGTCTCTTCTAAAATTTTCAAATGTGGAGATACTCAGCTTTTAGGCCAACATGCATAGTAGTATGAGTCAACCTATAAACCCCGGACGCACATGCATCCGGGTGTCTAATTTAAAAACTAAATTATTTTGTGAACCTACATATTTGTTCATTATGGCTCTCCTCATCTTTATATATTATTATATTGAAATTATACATATTTTTCCCAAAAACCTAATAGCAGTCCTTACTAGTCCAGCTACAGCTGAGTTTTTTTGAAGATTTTAGCGAGATTGATTAGTATGATCAACTCTTCTAGTTCTTAGGGATAAGGCAACCTTGTTGTTAATTATCCTTACAGCCTAATTCAGAATCTCTCATTCATTCCTTTTATAAATTTCTTTTCGATCTGAATCTAACCCGATTACTTGTTCCAAACCAATCTCTTGTTCGCCAATTTCAACGACTTGAATATCCAAAAAACTCCTTTTCGTCGAACTAAGTTTAAAAAAAACATTATTCTGATTAACATATGTTACAAGGATCGTATCAATTCCTTGATCATTTACAGTACCAGCTGTTACAACATATCGCTTATTGGCGTTATTTAAATCTCCAGTTGCCATAATATTTGTAACACGAGACTCGTTGTCTATCATTACTTCCTCTGTACGAGAAATTTCTATTTCACCATTAACTTTCTCCAAATACGCAATTCCTTCATAGTCGATCTCGTCAAGTTTATAGGTATAATGAACAAAATAATTTTGACTTAGTTCTTTTATATTTTTTAGATCAGTAATCAAAAACTGACTCATGTTATCCACATCTTTATTAATATAAGATTCAAGTTTTTGCGATATCTTTTCCATATTCCCATTTTCAGATTTCACAGGTCTTTCTTTAACTGTATTAATGTCAGTAGAATCACACCCTGATAATAATATAAAAAAAACAAAAATAATCGAAATCAATCTGAATTTTACAAACATATTTATTAAACTCCTTAATATATAAATAGATTAAATAGGTAATTATATTTAAAATATAATTACCTATTTTTTTCAGAAGTTACTTATATTCTCCCGCAAACTTC
>JAADVR010001003.1:0-11213 GCA_023335855.1 Pythium scleroteichum
CAAACGCCGTCAAGAGATGCCAGCCACCACCAGTGACGAAGAAGGTGACGTTGCCCACGAAGTCGTGTCGACGACACCAATCGAATCTGCGACGAGCAGTCGAAGTGGCTCGTCGTGGTTGCCTGGTGCATGGGTTCCACCCACATCACTCGCATGGAGTGTGCCTCGTCCACGGTGTGTGTGGGGTTGAACCCGTCAACTCTCGCGGCGCGGGTGTTATAGAGTTCCAGGTGATGGACGACAGGTCGCTGTGGGAATCGCTTGGCTTGCCGAGCGAGGAAGAAATGACATTCACGTTGTCGCTGTGGTGGCGAGTGCGAACACATTGTAGTAGTCGTGGTGATAGAGTATTGTTTTAGGTCGACATTGTGGTCTCGGTTTCTTTCCTAGAGTAAGATGCCGAGATCACACTAGGAATTAAATCACTTCTTGGACTGCTTTCATCCCTTGTGTATTTTCCCCAGATAATGTGAGTTCGTGGTCTCAAGTTGCTCGTCCATTGCTGGGCATGTTGTTGAAGAGAGTTTTTCCAAAGCGCAAAGCTCTAGCTTAGTGTTGGGTTTCTAATCTATGCAAACAAACGCCTAACAATCTTGACTGACGATAGACAGCGTGTGTGTCACTTGATTTGTTGCTGGTGAGCGTGGACGCAGATTGAGAACTTCTTATGGGAAGCCCTTCCGCCAGCGAGGCTTCTTCAGTTGCTTCTATGAACAATCGTACTGCCTTAGGGCCCTCGACTGCGAGTGAGACACGGATCGCTTCTGCGACGAAGCACAGCATCTTGTTGGCGTCGCCGCCGGCGAAGCCTCGTGGCTCGAGACATGCGGCTGAGAGGGCACCCCGCGTCGCACGTTGAAGTACTGTTCCCCATTGGCATTTGGTGCATTTTGCAAAAGCGAGAACGATGGATCGAGCCAATGCATGCGACCATAGTCACGTTGGCAATTGGTGCGTCGGCTCCGATGCGTACGGCCACATCGACGAGCTTGACGATTTCGGCGAGAAGCGGTTGAAACTGTAGTGGACTTGAAGTGGGGGGAAGCCACCGTTGCATAAAAGAGACGAACGAATCCATTGACTGTTTCGAAATGGCTGGGAAGAAATCTCAGGCCCCTGAGATGGATGCTTGCACGATCACTTCGCAATTGCGATGGAAATACTCTTGGGTCGTAGGCAGTCCTATTGAACTGCATTTTGATCGACACGCATAGGAACAGTAGACACCCCCTAAACAGATACACAGCGTGGGGTTTGCTCCTGTTCAGTTTGCCGCCTGGGATCTGGACTCCTCCAGCTGTAGGTGCGATCATGTTAATTTGTCTTTTACGCTGGGTTCACCAAGAAGAGGAGCGAACTGGGTGAGAGACAACGAGCCAAAATTCTGAAACGGACCTCTTGGAAAATTCTAAACTCGGGGATAGACCAGCGGATAGACCTGCGGTTAAACCGGCAGATCGACCAGCGGTTATTAGACTCAGGGTCCACAGACCTCGTATCCATTTCGCCCCAACGCAACTTGTTTCCCGACTGTTCTTCCATCTCTGGAAAGAGATCTCCGCAAGAACGTCAGAGTGATCGTCTTTGATCGGATTTCGAGGTGTTCGGCTGGTTTGCGCATCAGCTTTCGCAGACAACGGTCTAGGTAAGTCCTCTATGGATAAATTCCCTACCAAAGTCGATTCTAGTTTGCGTTCACAACGGCACATTTACCATCTTGGAAACAAATATTCTCGAAGACTTAAGAGTGAGTTAGGGCGAGAGTGGGAGAAGTGAGGCGGTGCAGTCCCACTTTCCCAGCGCCAGCTGGTGGCGTGAGTGACCAAGAAACCAGCCAATGGATCCAGAGAGTGGGATGACGAGGAAGCGGCGACTGCCCGCGTGAGCTGCATGGCGGCCAGAACTGACTCTCTCGGCCAATCAGCGCCCGCCACCGATCTGATCAGCCGCCGCAACGCAACAACGCGGGTACAGTCTGGGTTACACCGTACCCCTCCTCGCTCACCCTCTCAGAGCTGAGTTATGATTTTCTAACCGCGCCTTTGGAATCCACTGATTCCGAAGGGGGGAGACCACCGACGAAGAAAGTGTCCGCGTCTAACCCCGCGTCCACCGCGTCCACCGCGTCCGGCGCCATGGACCGTTGCCGCTACCCGAGCAAGCCCTGTCTCAACGCCCGCGCCGTCAAGCTCAACGGCGAGCTCCATCGCTTCTGCGAGCAGCACCGGCGCCAGGCCAACCAGAACCAGATGCGGTGGTCCAAGCGCAAGCAGACCGTGCTGCGCGTGCGCCGCGGCGACGGCGACGACCAGGACGAGCTCCACGACGCCAACGCCAACGACTCGCCGCGCCAGCACCAACACCAACACCCACCGCCGCCGCCGCCGCCGCACGGGCTCGGCGTCAACATCACGGCCGCCGGCGCGAGCCTGAGCCACCTGAGTCTCGGCGGCCACGCGCTGCCGCCCAACGGCGGGCTCATCTCGAGCTTCCAGGACCACGTGGCGCGCGGCGGCGCTATCCCGGGCACCAACGGCGTCAGCCTCGTGCTCAGCGGCGGCGCCGTGCGGAGAGAGCTCGCGCCGCGCGTGCCGCCACTGCCGACGCCGCTGCCGCCGCTGCTGCCGCCGCGCGCCGACCAGCCCGACCCGTCGGCCGTCCACGCGCTGCTCATGCTCGAGCGCGCGGCCAATGTCGTCTCGACAGACGAGAGCGAGCAGGACGACGGGCAGGTGCGCCGCGAACTCAAGCGCGCGAAGTCGAACGAGTGGATCGCGCGACCGACCATGTCCCCCGCGGGACTCCCCACGGTCGCCAGCCTCGTGCCGCCGCCGACACAGGCATCGGGCGCGCCCGCGCAGACATCGAACGCGGCCACCTCGGTCTCGGCCATCGGCCGCTCGGCGTCCTGGCAGCCGCCCGTGCGAGACGACCCGCGACGCGAGAGCCTCGGCCAGTGGATGCAGCGCAAGCAGGCGTCGCTGCCGTCGCTCTCCAACATCACGCGCATCGAGAAGCGCCCCTACGACAGCATCTCGTCCTCGGCACCGTCCTCCTCGAGCGGCTACCTGCACCGCGGCGTCGAGAACAGCGGCGACGCCGTGAGCAACTACAACGCACCGCCGCACCGAGCGCCGTACCACGTGCCGCACCACCAAGTCACAGCCTCCAAGTCGAGCAACGGCAGCTCGAGTGACCCGGCGGCCGACTCGGGCAAGCGGACGGCTCTTGTATAAAGCCCGCCTAGGATGTTTAGATAGATCTAATAAGGACTTAGTACGTTTGTTTTTTTCATGAACGCTCGCTTTCAATATGTCTTCGAGTTGATTTATCAGGGCTACTGGCGTATCCGAGAGCTTCGTCCAAGACGCTCTGGAGCCAATGCAACTGCGGGCGGACGGCGAGTCGTCACATCCACCGACCGTCAAGAGAAGAGTGACCAGTGATTGATTGCTCAGCGTTCAAGAGTGACCCCTTGGGATGTGCTTGAAGGATCGCTCATCAACGGATGGAATTGTGGCCTCCCAGCCTCGGATTTCGGCTACGCAGACGAAGTCTCTCTTGCGTTAGCTGGACAAAGCGTGTCGTCTCCAACCAAGACCCTCTCCGGACGCACCGAGCAGCTGCAGGAGGTCGCCATGGTGTGTCGTCACTGCCCCAACGAGCAGTTCGCTGGAATCGTTCCGTTTTGACTGGCCGTTGGTTGAGGCGTCGCGATCCAGCGCGCTCACTCACGAGTTAAGACCTTCGGGCACACCAGTCACCATTTTTCTGCTCGAAGCACAAGCGAACTAACTCAAGTATGCAGCACACACCAGATTTCACGTCGCCGGCCAGCTTTGTGATCCCCGCTGCTCGCCGCTGCCTTTACAAGAGCAAGGTCTGCCCATTCCCCCGCGACGCCAAGGCGAACGGTGAAATGCATCGGCTCTGCTCGCTTCACCGATCACGCGCCAACGAGAACCAGCGGCGCTGGCTCAAACGCCGGCGCACGAGCTGCTCGCACAACTCCAGCAACGAGGGCAGAGACTTCCCCAGCGGGAAGCGAACGTGCATGAACCGAGGCTTTGGCGAGAACGGAGATTTCGAGAGCCTGTGGGCGGGCTGTGGGCTAGCGCACGGTTCCTGTGCGTGGACGCCTATCTTCGCTCGGCCAATGGCTGCCAACTGGGGATCTCCCACAGGCTTCCCGGCGATCCAGCCAACCGCTATGTATCACCAATGGCTACTCGGCAAGTTCGACGCCAACGGAGACCAACTCGCGCTAACCGACGGGAAAGACTCGATGGCGTGGGCGCTGCAGCTGGCTCTGGACCTGGACCTGCCGCTCGACTCGGCGCCGTCATCCAGATGAAGAAGATTACAGCCACCAACACTCGGCGTATCGCGGGAGATATTCATGAGATCACGCAACTCGAACATGGCATCGCCAGCTCGAGAAGTAAGGCGCAGCCTGAATCCACACAATCCACAGTCGCACCCAAGCATTCCAGACATATCATATTGTAGAGGTCTCCTCAAGGAAGTGTTTCTATGAGTCTTGATCTCCACGTCTCTCGTGATATTCATTATCGAAGGTTTCTGATTCGATTTTTTTGTGAGACCTTAGTTGTCGGCGCAACAGGTCACATGGCCGGGACAACTACGAATAGCTCTCGTCCAACTCAAGCTAGAGGACCGACTGAGATCGGCGAGCCAATCGACGTTGGCCTCCGAGGCCGTCAAGGGCAACGGAAACGCATTTCTCAATCGCGATGTCCAAGTTCTGTGAGTATATCGGCGCGTTCGGCGGCGTCTGCATGGAGCCACAGGCCGGCGAGTCGCCCGACAACGGGCTGCTGCAGCTCTGCAAGATGCATCTCGAACTCACGCAGCGAGAGCGAGCGCCGCGCCCGCGGTTCGTGCCGCAGCAGATGAGCCACCACGAACCCGAGAGGCCTCGCCACCAACACAGCTCGCGGGGCCGAAGCGGGCCGTACCTCTCGCGGTCGATGAGCGGCGGCGAGCACGACGAGAGCCGAGTAGTCTTCCTCGACAGCGACGACGAGACCACGTCGGTCACGTCCAATGGAGATCCAAGCCACAGTCACTGGAGGCGGTCGACATCTCTCTTCGACGAGCGGGAACCAGTTCGACCGTCCACGGCTGTGAAAGAAGTAAATTCCTCGCGACGGAAGCGCGTGCGCGTCAAGAAGATCGTGGTTCCGTCTCGGTTCGAAATGCTCGACGGCGAGCCGTCGACACCGCCCAAAGTCTGGTACGTTCGGATCAATGAACGCGTGGAAGGAGAGCCCGGGAACTCGGAGGACGACGAGTTTATCGAGATAGACGAACCAGACTTCACATTCCCGTCCACAGTGAGCTAAGGGCGACGGACGACTATCGGCGCGATCGACAACTAGAAAGAGCTAGAGCTGTTGCAGACGAAAAGCAGATCACTAGACTTATAAACTCCATCAACAGCCGTAACCGTCGTCATTGTGCTGGCGTTTCCACAAGCTGCTTCCCCACAATCATGAGACGAGCCGCACGCCAGGAAGACACTTACGCTCCTTGTCGTAGCTTTGTAGGCTGAGCCATCTTGGCTCAAATGTCGCCTGGGGAAGAAAGAGATGTATTTATCAAGAAAGCTTGTGTGAGGCGCTGGAATGATTTGCGTTGGATCCCCGAGCTTCTCGCCTAATCATACAGACTAAAAAGTGGACACGGCTTTCACAAACCCTTGTCTCCTATTCGCCACCTTGAAGACTCAAGCAGTGCCGCTTTGTGGCAACTTCACTAGACTTGCACGTGCGAAAATACATCGGGGAAACTGCACTGGAAGATCCCGAGAACAGCTTCAAGTCGCAGGAAATCCGGTGGCGAGTTTGGCTGAACTCAAAAGAAAAACACGCACAACGTGCAGCAATCCTGAAGGTAAACTTTTTACAACACGTACACCGTTTGAACCTCCACGAAGCTTGGACAAAAGACAGGCGAATTGAACCGTTACTGTGTACGCGGCACGCAAGTGCAGGAGCCAGGTCAACATGGCAAGTCCTCACTCTCTTTGCTGACAACAAAACAACCTGCGTCCTTGCTATTTCCAGCCAGACATCGAACGATTGCCAGTCGAGACTTGTTGCCACTTGAGTTACCATGAACAAGAACCCATCGATAGAGCAGAGCGCGGTTGCCCCACAAAGAGACTCTCGAATGCGCTTGGAGGTGCATTGCGAAGTTCAGCAACGAACTTGCTCGTCATTGAAGTTACGACCACCACAGCCTCAGTTCTCATTGAACTTGAACTCGATATCCCACCTCTTTAATGCTCCCATTCCCAGGTCCTAGCGCCTGCGATTGCGGCTTCCACCACAGACCGAGCATGTGTGGGCCAGGAAGGAGGCTTGCACACCGCTCCTTCTCGCTACGATCAGCCGCTGACACAACACAGAGCGGACGACAATCGTCCACTCATGAAAATGCGTTCAGACAGAGCCGCACTAATCAGGGTCACCTAGTCGTGATGGATGGCTCCCACGGACCAAGAGTTGACTCGATCGCTCGACAGAGGCTTGCGCATCGCACACACACGATCACGTCGACAGATAGCGTATCCAAATTCCCGAGACTGCCGCCCATGCGTTCAGCCGGCGATGGTGTCGCATGGCGTGGCCGAGAATGCTCTCTCGGATCCGCCAGGATTCCTCTCTTGCGTCCCGAAGGAACTGTTGAGAAGAACTGCCCTGGTGAATCCAGCGTCGAGACGCAAGGGGGTGCTACGCTCCCCTGGCTCTTCTATTTTATCCACTTTGGGCGTCCACAAATCCCCGTCCCTTTCGTCACTTGGGTTGCTCACAAACACCCGCCGCCGACGGAATTGTTTTCGCGCCGTCTTGATGGCGAATCCTTGACTGTGTGACGACTCTTCCAGCCGCTCTTGGAGCCGGAACTGTTCTTCCCCGAGACAGCAAAGTTTCGCGGGAAAGTGAGGTCACTCTGCAATGGTATTCATTCAACTTCCGATGCTCGCAGCTCCTCCGGTCAACCTCTCTCTGTTCTTTATTTTCGCGAACCGTGGGCAACCACGACCGCGTTTCCCTTGCTCTCCGGCTTCTCGACACTCAGCAGAGGACGACTCGAGGCCACGTGATCGTGTGGAACGCGGGCGACCGCGCAGAAAGGCCACAGACCGCGAGAACCTCCACCTTCTCGCGACAGAACGCCCAGAGGCGAGCGCAGCCGCGCACGCCAGCGACCGGCCGTTCGAAGAAGCCGCTGGAACGCCAGCCATGCCTGACCTGACGCTCGCAGGCAGCTGGACGCGTGGATGAGGGAGGAGACGCTCGGTGGAGAGCGTCTCGCTGGCGACCGCCTGCTGCGGCGTCCAGTTGAGGACAGATAGCGTACCGGAGAAGGATCACCACTTGCACCGGCACGCCGGCACATAAATCTTGCGCAAGCTGCCGTGGAGCCTGGCGTCGGTTGACAAGGTTCAGCGTTCGCGAGCAGAGATTTGGAAATTCAAAGAAATTCCGGACGTTCGGATTCGAAAACCTTTTTAATATAATAAATAATTTGAAATTACAGTATAATAAATGAAACTAATGTATAAAACTGCTCGTGGGAATCATATACCTTCGAAAAGCGATTTAGGAGCAATGAGGATGGGGCGCACTTGTGGGCAGATGGGTTCAGTTCGTCAACTGGATCCTCGACACCTCGACCCAGAGCGCAGCCTCCAATCACGACGCATCGAAAGCTTGCAGTCCCCGTCTACCGGAGGCTCGCCACGATAACTCGCACACGATCGCAGCAGTCGCGAATCCGCCCCCGACCCCGTAGCAACCCTTACAGTATCTTTTCTTTCCGTCGCTCCTCCACCATGACGACGTCTTATTCGCCGAGCTACGTCGCTTCAAGAGACGAGCTCTCATTGCTGCTGCTGCCACCGCTCGAAGCGCTTCCTCGGCGCCGCGGCGTCACGACCATGGCCATGCTGCTGGGCGACGACACGCGCTGCCGGTACCCGAGCAAGATGTGTCGCAACACGCGCGTGCGCAAGGCCAGCGGCGCGCTCCACCGCTACTGCGCCTACCACCGCAACAAGGCCAACGCCAACCAGAAGCGCTGGGCCGACCGCCAGCGCGCGAGCGCCGTCTCGCCCACGGCCTCGTCGTCCTCGTACTCGTCGTCGTCGTCGGCCGCGTCCTCGCCGACCTACGCGCGCACCAAGTATCGCTGGATCGTGGCCGCGAGCGGGAAGCCTCTGGCCCCCAAGCCCAGCCCCGAGCACGTCAAGCAGGAGCCGCGGGGACTCGCCGAGACCGAGGAGACGTCGGCCGCGACACTGACCGAAGAGGACTGGAAGTCGCTCCTGAGCCTACTCGTCCCGGAGTCTCCCGAGCCGATCGACCAGTGTCTACGCATCGACTCGCTCGTGGCGGCTGAAGAGGCCCACTAAATAATCCTTCCTGTACACTTGCCCTAATGTAATATCCAAAGTATTCACTCAACACGAAAAGCAAATTCAATGCAAACGACTGAATTAAACGCCCGCCAGCCGCCTCAACTTGACCGGGCGCTCTGACCACCACGGGTCGTTGATCGTAAGTGGTGGGCCAGCAGGTCGCTGGCCATGCTGAACACAGGGCAAAGCATTGTGTGGCCGTCAAGCTTCGAGCCTGAGCACTGGTCAGCGGTGGTCGGACCGGAAAAGGTTGACTCAAGCGACCACACGCGTCGGACACACGCGCCGATCCAACATGAAAATTTAGACTCGTCGTCGACCGCCGGCTTTCTCTATGCTCATCTTCGACGACACCCTCTCGTCAGCAGGTGAGACCTTGAAGTCCAACGGGTCGACCCACGCCTCGTGATGCTGCATCCAGTTGTAGGAACGTCTTGGGTCTCGGGAATGTTCAGCGCCAGCCAGATGTCCAAAACAAATCGCGTTTCTATCGAGGCCTGTCCTCTAGAAATCAAAGGCCTCGATAGAAATGCGATTTCGTTTGGATCGCGCTGGCCCGGCGTTGACGCCGCGGTTGCTTCTGAGCCACACACCGCGAGGAGATCAACTGGAGCATAAACGCTGCACCATTGGGTTGACAGTGGGAGAATTGTCGATCAAAAACCTTTGATACTGAATGTAGAGATGGCCTTCCAGACATAGAGGCATGGTGATAAATATGAACTCATCACTTGTGAGAATGAGTACTGAAGAGGCGGCAGCTGGGACTTGACAATCAGCTGCGTGTCCCTCTTCTTTTGATGCATCCGCCTTGTCGCGCGACCGCATTCCCTCGGCTTGCAGAGACTGTTGGTGAGCTGCCGAGGGGCTTCACTTTGTCCCATTCTCCAATTCAAAAGAGGGGAGACGCGATGGCGCAGACAGCGGTGTCCTTTGTGGTACGAGCCGCGTCTCCATGCGCCGAGGCAGACGACGCGCTGCCGCGAGAGCTGCAGTGCGAGTACCCGAGCAAGCACTGCTCCAACCACAAGGCCTTCAAGCCCAAGGGCGGTCTCCACAAGCTCTGCGAGGCCCATCGGCGCAAGGCCAATCTCAACCAGAAGCGCTGGCAGCAACGGAAGCGCGAGCAGCGCGAGGGATCCAAGTTCTCGACACGAGCGAGACCGAATGCGGCTCGGAAGGCAGGCGCATCGCCTGTGGGCGACACAGACAAGTCGGATCCGAGCATCATGAGCCTCGGCGGTTCGTCGATCGAGCCATTCCCCATTAGTGACTTCACGGCCACGCCACCACCGAGCAGCGCCCCATGGCGTTTGATGAGTTCGTACTCGAACGCAGTTCCGAACTATGATCACGCTGCGGCTTTAACGAGTGGTTTCGCAGTCGGAGACGACCTCGACGTGCTCTCGATGATGCTCTTCAACGACACGACGTCGAGTCATGTTGCTCAGGCCAACTGGGGCCACGCGGGGTCCATGTCAGGCGCGCAAACAACGTCAGGTTACACTCTGACGAGCCTCTCGTCCGCGATCGTGTGAGAACGCCGAGTCGCCTAAATTTCTGTAGCATTACTTCAACCAAATACTTCAAGTAAACCTTATCTACACTTCGCGGTGGACTAGAAATTTGCGATCTTGTGCTCGTGATCGGCGACCCACCACTGGATATCACATCACGACTATTCACTCATATCAGACTTGCAGGCGCTCCATGGCGGTGACATATTGGGTTCTCGAAATCTTTCAACTCTTCAACAACAACGTGTACCACTCCCTGGGTACCTAATCTACTGGTTTAGATAGGATGTTACCACTGGATGTTCCATAATCCAGTTCATTTCGTGTCAATCGACGCTGTGAACTGGATTCTTCCGCTGGATTCCTCCAGGCCTGCTGGCTGAGATTTGCCTCGTGGGTGGGTGGCTCGCGACTGGAAATCCAGTTAACGATCGGCAAAATGGCCACCTTCAAGCGTAGTATCCAGCAAAATCCAACGCCAACGTTGGCGTCGCTCGTCAACAGTTCCGCGCCGCTTCAATGACCACCCACAATCTCACTTGCCGATCTGCCGCCATGAGCTCACCGCTGCGCGTCAGCCCGCCCATCGCGCTACTCACGCGCGCGGCCGAGACGATCACCCGCGAGCCCAAGAGCCTCTGCGCGCAGTCGCCCACGTCGCCCTCCAGCACGCCAACGGTCGACGACCAGTGCGTCTTCCGCGCCACGCGCTGCTCCAACCCGCGTGCGGCCAAGCCCAACGGCCAGCGCCACAAGTTCTGCGAGTTCCACCTGCGCCAGACGTCGCTGCAGCAGCGCCACGCACAGCGCAAGCAGAAGACGCTGCTCTTCCGAGACCCGTCGCGCGTGCCGGCGGCGCTGCTGCGCCAGGTGCCACAGAGCGCGATCGCGCCACCGCCACCGGCCGCCGCCTCATCCAATGTGTTGCCTCGCCTTCGCAGCCACGACGTACTGCGACGCGCGCTACTGGTTGACGCCAGGCGCCTACCGCTACTGAGGGAGAACCAGCAGCCGCCACAGACCCAGTCGGTACCAGCGCCACTGATGCGCCTGCCCTCCATCACATCGTTGAGCCGCCGCGAGTGGTCATCGCCGGCCTTATCCGCGAGTCTCGCGAGCATTTGTGTACCAAGTCACGACAGCCAGTTCAGCCTGCCGCACGGTAGTAATATCTGTTGTAACACCAGTCAAGAAACGCGATGAGTATTATAGACCAAATCGTTCGCCTGTGTGTGTGTGTGTGTGTG